>KK114931.1:0-46672 GCA_000611955.2 Stegodyphus mimosarum
CTAAAGCATACTTTTATGAATTTATCTGAAAAAGGAATGTTTATAAGGTATTTCTCCCGCCTTCTTCGCATGCCTTCGTGGTGTAGTGATCAGCGCGCTCGGCGCGTATTCAAGAGGTCCGTGGTTTGAGTCCCGGCGAGGGCAGTGCTCATTTTTCATGTCTCCTGCTTTCAAAAAAATCTAATGTCTCTACAGTGGCGTGCGAACTAAAAAGGTGGTGGGTGATGATTCTCCACCACCAGGATTTGGCGATTAGGTCTCTAATCCCCAGTCACCCTCTGAAAGGGGGCAGTATATAAGGTATTTCTCCCGCCTTCTTCGCATGCCTTCGTAGTGTAGTTGTTACCACGTTCGACGCTTATGCGAGAGGTCCGTGGTTTGAGTCCCAGCAAGGGCGCTACTAATTTTTCCTCTCTCCTGCTTTCAAAAAAAAAAAAAAAATACTTAATGTCTCTACATGTTATTTATAACTTTCTTTAAAAATTTAGAACCTAAACTTTGTATTCAGAGTGCAGTGCAGTACTTTCACGAAACTGAAACTTTAAACGACAAGGAAAAACTTCTGTGATATTACCCAATTTTGAATTAATGTCACTTGAGTATAAGAAAGAATAGACTTAATTCTTCAAAATACAGCTGCGCAATTTTTCCACTGAATAACTTTTGTATAAGGCTTGCAGCATATATTCCCAGCAAACAAAGTGACAAAAATTATTGCTTTACCAGGACACGAAATTTAAAATAAAAACACCTAATTTCAGGATTTAAATTTCCCCCTTCTCTTCGCAAAGAACAGGCTGCAAATATTTTTTACAGTATATGCTACGTGTGTTTAAAACATTTTATGCTTCTGAAATGAATTTAATAAAATAGCGATACGCGTTTAAAAAAACTGTAGCTCGAATTTTGTGTTAGAATTTTTAAATTAAAATTTTTCTCATCAGAATAAAATGTTAAATTAATTCACATTATTCAATTTTATAAAATTATAATTTCTGTAATTATACCTTAAATTTTCAATTCTAAATGGTTTATGACTAAATTACGATATATAGAGAGAGGTATTAGAAAATTATACGTACAAACATTATGTGTTTTACCAAAGATTTATAGAATGAGTTCTTGAACTTTTGCTCCTACTTCACATTTCTGAAGGCAACAGGTATTAATAAAAAAGAGCCGATTCTTTTTCAGGTAAGCAAATTAAAAGGCTGTTGTTAAATGTTATCAAAATTTAAAATAAGTATCTCATGCCACATGTTATGAAAAACTGCACGCTTCACTAACTTTACAATTTTCGGCTAAATATAACACAATATTTTTTTAGGCTTGTGTTTTTCAAGAATGTCTTTCCTCATAATATCAGAACTCATATTTCCTTTTATCCGTTTTGCGAACATGATGTGTACTGACTGGACAGTAAGTTGACTTCAAACTATGTCCTATGGAGTAACGAAGACGACAAGATGAGAGGGGTTAAAATTACCCTTTATTTTTTTACGTATTCACAGACGCTCCCGCACTCCGTGATACAAAGACCAACCACTTGTGGTCTGGACATAAAAATATAAGACTACTAACTATAAATAAAATTTACATAAGAGCTAACTTTAAATATTTTACACATATGACTAACACTAAGACTGGCCTTTTAAATTACTACGTTTGTAGTAGGCAAACTGCGGAAAACTACAATACATCTTTAGCTTTCAAGAAAATTAAAACCTCTGGCCTTAAAGGCGGACAGTAACTGATGGCAAGCTCGCGTGAAGACTCGTGGCACGATGGCTCACTTTCTCTCCTTCTACTACGCTCTTGGTAAAAAGCCACAACTTAAATACTTAAGCGTTAACAAGTACAATTTGCATAAACATAGTCATGCGCTAATTCTGGCCGAAAGTGGAAAATAAGAGATGATAGTAAAGTTTTAAAATAAAATAAATGTTAGTCAAACTTAAAATCCTTACAATAACATCTAGTACTTACGGGGCATGGTCAATCCATCTTTATTGATATCTGTAGAATCTTGAACCACGTTCTGAAGATGTTAGCGTCAGCTAATAAAGCAGAGCTTGTAAGACTTGCCGTCTTGAAATGCTTAGAGTCAAAATTAAGCTAGCATAGTTTGGTCTTTGTCTTACTCGCTTAAATTCGCTTAATCATCCGAAGTGCAAGAATATAATTAATTCAGCTGGTTGAAATATAATCAACAGAGTTCAGCAAGTTTCATTAAATACTCATGACTGGTCGTTTATTTATACCTAATTTAAATTGCATAAACACTGATGGACAGTATTTCTGGGCTGTTAAATGCATGATTTCAGACAGAATTCAAATTTTTTTTAAATACTAGAAGTTATGAACTACTCTTCTAATTAAATGAAGATCTTTTTTTAAACTAAGTTTGAATGTTTCCATCTGGCCTAAACATTGAGCTTGTAAAGTTATTAGGTTTATTTCGGAGCAGGAAACAAGAACAATCGTCGACGTCTTCGTCGGAATTTTAACTCTGCTAGCCAGATATGCTACCAATTATACCCCAAAGGCAAGCGTTAAGGCAAGATAAAATTTCTTACAAGCTCTGTAGAACTATGGTAAAAGGAAACATGCATTTTTGTTTCAAATCATTCTTAACTCGATTTTGACCCATCAGTGTCTCATAGGTCATATCATAATCTTATTCTGTAGAGTTTTAAGGTTATTTTGAAACAGGAGATGTGAAAGATGTGTAGTGCCCTCGCCGAGACTCGAACCCTTGACCTCTCGAATACGCGTCGAGTATGCTTCTCGAATACGCGTCGAGTACACGACGAAGGCATGTGGAAAGAAGAGAGAAAAAAACCTTATATTCTTCCCTTTTAAACAGCGACTGGGGATTAGTAGACCCAAGCGCCAGTTTCTGGTGATGACGATTTATCGTTTACCACGGTTTAGTTCGAGCACCACTGCAGGATCATTAGGTTATTTGATGCTGGAGAAATGAAAAGTGTGCATTCCCCTCGTCGGGAATCAAACCCTGGACCTCTCGAATGCGCACCGAATACACTTCAAATTACACGAAGGTATGCAGAAAGGAGGGAGAAAATACCTTATAATTCTAACAATCATTATTTCGAGAGGATATAATTGGCTTTCCATATTGATACTAAAGCGCAATACGTTTCACAGATCTTTAAGCAATGGTTTTCTTTTATATTAGAAAATTCTGTGTCTAGAATTGCTAGTATGGTTTCTAGACAAGAAAGCTATATATCTTAAAAGACAAGATAAATTAATTAAGCAAAGTTCGCAAATGTTACATTCTTTAGGAAGGAAATGCTTTTTGCTTCCTAAAGAATAACTTTCTTTAGTTTTTCTAATTAAAGACACTGGCTTTAGTTACAAAAGAGAAAACAATGAGAATTACTTTACTATGAAACAAACCCTAAGTGAAAAGTGAATACTTTTTAATGGTTATTATTTATTTCTAAAGAAAAAGGTTTTAAGTTTAAAAGAAGTTTTCTACAGAAAAAGGCTTTTAAGTTTTCTACAGCTAAAAAGTTTTTAAATGCTCGCAATTTAGAAAGATTATAAGGAAAATATCATCTTTCTTTCCCCGTTTATAGCAACTGAAGCTTGAAAGATCTGGACATTGCCCATTTATGGGATCCACAGATCCATCATATTTGCTACAAAGCTGTCGTTTGAAGTAATATTGCTATCGCAAAATTTAAAAGAATGTTGAAAGAACTAAGGCTATCAGAACGGTCACAATGTTTTTCTAAATGCATTAACTCGATTACGATTCAGTCTTTTCAGAAGAAATCGTGAAAACCGCAAGATTTGTTTATTATTTATTTCTTTGCATAATAATTTACTCGGAGAAGAAACATTTTAGGGAAATATAATTTTAGTTTATATCATTTAATCCTAGACTTGCAACATCATTTGGCTTTAAAATGCACTGCAAAAGTGCCTATTCGTGATTAGAAACACCATTCGAAGCACATACTAACTTACTTGGAATATTTTCTAAATTTTATGCTGCTTTATTAAATTGTTGAATTCTCGAGATATTGCAAAGGAGAACCTACCGCAATGAGCAGTTTTCTTATCAACTTCATCACTTAGATCACCGCAGTTGTTGTGTCCATCACAAAGTAGTCCTTTCCAAATACAATAATTATTTAAACAACGAGCTTCTTCTTTAAAACACCAACTGTTTCCTGAAAAAAATTAATAAAATTATTATCATATAACTGTAACTTTACTAAAAGAATACAATAAGGCTTTATCGATTCAGTTATTAATAAATATTCCCAAAGCTTGCTCCATATTCAATAAAATTCAGATGTTTTTCTAGAGTTTGCAGTGTGAGTCTTTAAAATCCCCAACTTGCAGCATGCAAATAAACAGTTTTCCAGAATAATTCATACATGTGAAGTGCATGAACTCTGAATTAAAACGCTGTTTAATTGCTTCCTTACAGATTTGTTACTTTCTTTTTTTCAATTTCTTTTCTATGCTAGATTCTTTGAACTTCGTGCAATACATCTGTGCTGAGAATTTGTTTCTGACTTTAAGAGATTATTGAAAGTTAACATTTCATGTGACCTCAGATAGAGTTCAGTAAACTTAGACGCGGATTTATATACTCAGACAACTATTTCTCTTTTATCGCAGCAATATATTCACATCTTGAATTATATATCTAATGGATATTTGCTCTGGGTGGTTAGAAGAGGCTGACTGCTGGTCCAAACACAAAGACGCAATTTCGACTACCACGTTAGATATTGTTTGAGTCCATTCTTTCATTTTTCTTGATCTACCCTCTGTGCTAGCAAACCCTCTAGTATCGACCTACCCTCTGTGCTTCATTCTGAGCAACGTTTCTGGTAATACGAAGGTTAAACGATCAAAGGATTAACCCATTCTTGACTAACTGTCCCCCGGGCAAGTACATAATGGATATACAGGGTACTTATAATTAAAGGTGCCCTATTTAGATCTACGTGGAGCCCGTCTTGGTAGACCTGTTTCGCTGAAATTGACATATATGTATATGGATATGCTGAAAAGAAAACTGCAATAAAATATTACAACTCAAATTTCAACCATTAGGTGAGAAAGGGGCACATGGAGAACAAAAGCACAAACTGAAAGCAGAAAACTTTATTTAATCTCAGCATTTGTTGAATGCGCACTCCATTTGCGTTAATTACACGTTCAAACGAGTCATAGCGCATTCAAAAGTAGCGAGAAAGCTGTCTTGATCAATTGCAACAACATGATATATTATTCTAGTTTCAGTTGAGGCATAGCCCGCATGCTTTCTCCACTGACGCGATCTTTCAGGCATCCCCATAACCAGAAGTAACAGATATTCATGTCCGGAGAACGAGGAGGCTAGACAATCAGAAAACTTCTCAAAATTATCTGATTATCTCGGAAGAGGACACTGGTCCGGCAACGTGAGGTGGTGCACCGCATGAAGACAGTAGTCTCTAAGCATTCTCATTGCTATATGGCAGGAATGATTTGCTTCTGAAGAAGTTCATAGTAAAACCTCACCAGACAGTAATACAATCAGGATGCAGAAACCGTTCAAGACTTGCAGTACTCTTATGCCACCATTCTGAGTATCAAATACTTTCTCTAGGTTACAATACGACTTCTCCGATCACAAAAGGTTCCAAGGTCATGCATTGTCAACGGAGATTCTGGCCAAAAGAAGGCTAACAAAATCAGTGCGTTTGTTCGGATCTTCAGAATGCGGCTGTTGCAGTATTTGGATCTTGTATGGATACCACTTTCCAATGGATAGCAGGAAATTTCATACGGCTGACCAAGGGAGAGACAGTTACATGATACAGCTCGAAGTTTTGCCTAAGAATATTGATACCTGAAGTTTTTTCCACCACCACTAGAGAGACTAATTTTACAGTTTCATTTGCAATCCGTTTCTGTTCTCTTCCTCACAGCACACACAACTCCTTAGATCCGTCAAATTTAGTAATCATCTTTTTCAAACCCTTCCATGACAAAGGCACTTTTCATAAGCCTTTCAAGCGTAGGTATTCTCGAAGTGCAATTGAAAAATTTTTGCAGTTCTAATTAAACATTTTGATTAGTAAAGCTTGATCTGTCTTCTCTAAAGGTATAGTGAAAAGGATTTTGCGGCGTTGACCACTGGGTTCTTAAAGCACTCCAAATTTGCATAACATCGTTTCTACATTGCATAAAAAGCGCCATCTATCGTTATACATTTGAACTACTAATTTTTATTGCACATTTCTTTCCCCATGGTTCATATAAAGAATATACCAAATTTCAAAGAAATAGGTTTAACAGAACGCACTCTACATAGGTCTAAACAGGGTAACTTTAATTATAATTACCATGTTTATCTAGTAAAATTCTTTCTCAGATGATACTGGATGTTGGCATAATGAAGCAAAGGCAGCAAGCAGCCTTAGGTGTTTTGCAAGCTGACTGGATAAATGATCTCAACTCCGTCTATTGAAGTATTTATTTAAATGACAAAAAATACAATTTTCTTGAATTAGCGTCTACTGTATTAATAATAGATTTAAGTAATACGAAGGATAAATTTATTTGATTTTGGTAAAATACGCAAAGTCTACCTAGCCTATGAAAAGTGATGCTTTCGTGAAGGAATTTCGAAGTGAAACTCTCTATTCTGTTACACATGGAGAAAACTATGAAAACGCCAATGCAGCCACCCATTTCGCCTGGAATCGAACACATGTCGAACTACCGGTGTTCAGCGCCTTTACCGCTCGGTCGCTGGTGGGCATTGCCTGAAGGATGAATAGATAGCTTTACAGTACTAATATGATATTTAGTGATATCTAATCTATAGCTAGCTTTGTGATACTGACAAAACTACTTGTGTTATGCCGGATTATTCTGTTTTGTTTGAATACGTATTTTCTAAAATTTAATAAATTTTAAATCATCCTTTGTGCTCCTTTTTCTATTCTTTGATTCGCTCTCGTTTTTGGTATGCTATTTAACTGCATTTAAATTTGGACAAAGTGCCTTTTCGATTCCCGCTTGTTGAAGTTAGACGTCGGAATGTACATAACGACTTAATTTATATTTTCCTGATTTAAAATGAATGTCATATATCTGCGTATTTGTCAGTTCGCAAAAGGCTTTATGTTTTACATTTCTCGGTACACTAACCCCTATCGAAGATGTACCGAGAGATTTAAAAACCATTTGCCTTTATTACCTTCTGCACTGTTTATGCACGTTCTTGTGTATGTAGTAATTTGTGCACGAATTTTTTTTCCCGTACAGCGTTGGTTGGTATGGGGACTTCGGAACAGCTCTCGTTTTCTAATTAATTTTTGACAACACTTACCTGCCGTTCATTTGTAATTTTTATGTGCCAGTTCACTATTCTAGATCTGAATTCGTTTTCAACATAATAAACACACACATATATATATATATATTAACATACAACCTTTTCATGGTCGCTTATGTGTATGTTAATTCACTTTGCATGTGCGCCTTTCTAACTAGTTGGCTGTAAAACCCCCTTTAAGGGCAATTTTATCTTCTTCTTTCTTAGAGTTATTTCTGTATCTCATAAGAGATATATCTCTGTTTCTTCCATTCTGCACATAGAGGGAAATCCAAGTCAATTTTCAAAGTTTTTTTTTCCCATGGAATCCTTTGATATGAGTAAATAACAATCTTAATGGAATTAAGCACTTGCTCACATCAAGATATCAAGGTACAGGGTCTGTCCGGAAAGTACACTGCTGGGCACCTGGATTGCAACACCAAGAAAGACAAGAGATATCACAACAAAATTTATTTAGTAGATAACATGTTGACCAAGTATCAAATGATTAAATTTACAGACTTCTGTGAAATGTGGTTCCTTCCAGAATCAGTAGTCAGAGTAGCCGCCATTGTTGGAGATCACCGCTGCCACACGCCTCGGCATTGATTCAAAGAGATTTTGGATGTGTTCTTGGGGTACAGTAGACCAAGCAGCTTCCACACGTTGCCAAAGTTGATCTGGTGTGGCAGCTTGGGATGTAATCTGCGTCAATCGTTAGGCAACCATGGACCACATGTTTTCTATCAGCGAAAGTTCCGGAGAACGAGCCGGCCAGAGAAGCAATTCAATCTGGCGACTGACGAAGAACCCTTGGACAATGGTCGCGCATTATCCTGTTGAAATATGGCTGTGGGCAAGCCCTGAAGGTAAGGAAGGACAACTGGCTCCAACACCTCAGATATGTAGCGCTGGCTGTTCAAAGTACCGGCAATGCGTACTAGAGGAGTGCGAGAGTGATATCCAATACCGCCCCATACAATAATACCTGGTGCAAGACCAGTGTGGCGGTGCATAACGCAGCTGTTCAGCATCCTCTCTCCACGGTGTCTCCAAACTCGAATCCGACCATCGTGGTGTTGCAGACAGAAGGGTGACTCGTCAGTGAAAACAATTTCATTCCGTTCTGCCTTCCATCTCCTTCTTTCATCGCACCATTGGCGGCGTGGTTCTGCGTCAAAGGTAGACGAAGCAATGGACGTCTTGCGGAAAGACCACTCTGCTGTAAACGGCGTCGAATGGTACGCGCAGACACTGGATGATGCGTTACAGACTGAATGTGCTGTGATATGGTTCGTGGTGTGACTGAGCGACCCGTCACTGCCATGCGCACAATGTTAATGCCATAAAGTTTTGTGTAAAATTGAACAAATCGGCTACTGAGAAATTTGCCATGTTACAAGAAGCCCACGGGAAGGATTCTTTGTCCAAGGCTCAAATGTTTAGGTGCTACAAAGCCTTCAGTGACGGAAGAGAGTACATCGATGATGAACAACGCAACTGGGCGTCCATCAAGTTCTCACACTTCAGACAATGTGGCTAAAATTAAAGTGCCTTTGGACTCTGATCGTCGGCTGAGTGTCCAAAGGTTTGCGGAGATGTTGGACAAAACTTACAAAACCAATTGTGCATCAAATCATTGAGAAAGAATTTCATATTTAAAAAATTTGTGCCAAGCTGGTTCCAAAGATTTTGACCGATAGACAGAAAGAAAACCGTGAGCCGATTTCGCGTGAATTGTTGTAGTGTGTAACAAGTGACCTTAACTTTTTGAAGCGAGTGATTACCGGTGATGAAACATGGGTTTTTCAGTCCGATCCTGAGACAAAGAGATAGCGTGCAGGGTGGCACACCCATATCTCTTCGTTAAAAGAAGGCTCAAGTGAGCATATCAAAACTGAAGCCCATGCTCATTGTCTTCTTTGGCACCAAGGGAATAGTGCACAAAAGGTTCATGCCATCCGGTCAGATAGTTAATGCAGATGTTTACAAGGAAGTGCTTCAAAAGTTGAGCAATCGAATCACTCGCATCCCCTCCCGGGAAACAGTTGGATTCTGCACTAAGATAATGCACCAGGCCACACACCCTTCTAAGTGTCACAATTTCTGGCAACACAACTTCGCAACGCTGTTCCAACCGTCGTACAGCCCCGATTAGTCAGTAACGGCTTTTTTTATTCCCTTGTTTAAAATCCAGCTTAAAAGGTAATCGTTTTGACAATTTGGAGAACATGCAGGAAAAGTGTAACGCGCGTTCTGAACAGCATTCCAGTTGGAGACTTCCAGGTGGACATCAATGGGTGGCAGAGTAATTGGTAAGGTGTATGAGGAGGCTATTTTATAGAATATTAAGTGTCTGTAAAATTATCTTCAAATAATGAATTTTATGGAATCAGTCTCATTACTTTCTGGACAAACAGAACCTGTACTTTATGAATAGCTCGTGACCTGTACATGCATTTCCATTTTTCAAATAAAGAAGGCCAGAGATATGGAGTTCGAAGTGGCTTTTAAGCTACTGAAAAAAATATAGCGTGGGCATCATGCATCGAATTTGAAAGTTTCTTGTATTGAAGAACTTAATTAGTAATAAATATAAGCGCGCAGGAAACCTGTTGAAAAAAACACAGCATTTGAGAAACAATTACTCTAACAATTTCGAATAAGTAGTTTTTTTACTAATCTTGCAAAATATCGATGTGGAAAAAAAAAAGATTTTCTTACGATGGATATATCCAAATATAAACTATCACTAAAGCGTAAAACGTAAGGTAAATATGATCGGGAAACTTGCTTACACACAAAAAGCAAAACAATGTTCAAATTAATATGAAGTCGAAAACGTATGCCAACGAATAAGAACGAATATATTCTATTTTCATCTGTATAATCAACTTTATTGTAAGGTACTGCATTATAATATTATCAATATTATGTTATAGTTTAATAATATTGTTCAAAGTTTGAATTACAATGTTTTTGACCAAATGTTATTCAGCCAAATACCATGTTAAATTACCATGTAAATATTAATAAGGCTATTTTATAATTAAGATATTGTAGAATAACACCTCGAACAAGCATCAATTTTGAAGTCAAACAACAAAAATCAGCGTTATATTTGCAAATCTTCACTAGACTAGTTTCGATGGTTTTACCGAATCATCAACCTCAGCTGCGAAAACGCAAACGAACGAGATACGATATAGTGATTACATAAGATAACATAAGAATGGCTAGACAGTAGTTAAGCTACTGGCGCCATCTATTAATAAAACTAGAACAAAAACATAATTGCCTTAAAGGCTGAAAGCAAAGATGAATTGAAATTAGGGTCGAACTAGAACGGAAAGATTTTTTTGAACGTGAAACGCCTTAGAAAATCTAATTCACCAATGGAAGATGTTTTTTGAATAATTTAGGCTTCAGAAAAATTGAAAGTGGGATTTTTGGAACAACAGTGCTGGGCAATAGAGGACTTCTGTGTTTCCTTTTTTCTAACATATGCCTCATGTTCCTTAACGCGAAATTTTAAGGCTGTCTTAGTTTGACTAATGTAAATTAAACCACACTGGCAAGAAATTCTGTAAATAACCCAGGAATTCATATCCGGAATGGGGTCTTCGAGTATAGAACTCGGAATTTTATTGACAGGGGAATAAACGACCTGAAAGTTAAATTTCTGTAAAATACGTACAATTTTATAGCTAATTGATGGAGATTTACACCGTAAAAAATTCAATAGAGTTTGTAAAAAGAGTTAAAAGCATTTCTCCTAGAAATTTACTCATGGTATCTTTTGATGTAAAATCATTATTCACCAATGTTTCTGAGGAGGGTACATTAAGATATATAAAAATCAGATTCGTGGATTTCATTTCTCTTGCATCGAAATTGATGAATTAATTTCCCTCACTCAACTCTGTTTGAAACAAAAGCATTTTGTTTTCCAAAATAAGTATTACAAGCAAACTGAGGGATTAGCCAAGGAAAGCCTCCTCTGTCCCATCCTGGTTGATATCTACATGTATTATTATGAATCAAAATTCTTTCAAGCTTTAAGCTTCCTGGTATGGTTCCGCTACGTAGACGATACTTTTACACTGTTTGACGGTAATAAAGATGATTTAAATAAAGTTATTTAAACAAACAATTCCATTGATCCTGCTATTCAATTCGCTTTTGAACTTGAGACTTGCAAATTCTCTTCCTTTTCTCGACATTCTGTTCACACGTAACACATCCAACTTCAGTACTACGGTTTACCGTAAACCTTCATTGGTTTGCCTTCCACCACACTTCAAATCATGTCATCCGACTAAACAAACGTTAGCTTCATTTTATTCCTATGTATTCCGTGCTCTTCAAGTTTGCTCCTCCAAACTTACTCTTGATCAAGAACTAAACTATTTAAAAGCAGTACCTAATTGACAGGGGCTTTTCACCCAACATTATTAACCAAGCAGTTTAAAAATTCTCATCTCAACACACCAAAAGCGCACTCTAGTTTTAGGAGATTATAAGAATTCTGTTGTCATTCCTTTCTTCCTATCAATTAGCTATAAAACTGTACGTATTTTACAGAAATTTAACTTTCAGGTCGTTTATTCTCCTGTCAATAAAATTTCGAGTTCCATACTCAAGGATGCCATTCCGGATATGAACTCTTGGGGTATTTACAGGATTCCTTGCCAGTGTGGTTTAATTTACATTGGTCAAACTAAAACAGCCTTAAAATTTCGCGTTAAGAAACATGAGGCATATATTAGAAAAGAGGAAAGACAAAAGTCCTCTGTTGCCCACCATTGTTGGTCCGAAAATCACTCTTCCAATTTTTCTGAAGCCATAATTATTTAAAAAACATCTTCCATTGGTGAATTAGATTTTCTAGAGGCGTTTCGCATTCAAAAAAATCTTTCTGTTCTAGTTAACGACCCTAATTCCAATCCGTCTTTGCTCTTTGCTTTCAGCCTTTATGGAAATTATGTATTAGTTCTAGTTTCATTAATAGATGACGCTTGTAGCTAAACTACTATCCAGCTATTCTTATTTTATCTCATCTAATCACTATATCTTATCTTGTTCAGTTGCGCTCTGGCAGCTGAGGCTGATGGTTCGGTAAAACCATTGAAACTAGTCCTGTAAAAATTTGCAAATATAACGCTGATTTTTATTGTTTGACTTCAAAACTAATAAAGGCTATTTTATGCTTTTAATAATGAAAACCTCACGTAGTAACATACTGCATCAGAAGAAAAAAAAGTATTTTTGCATTTTTACTAATTAACGTGCTGATAAAATTGTTGAATAGAAAGACTGTTATTTAATTGCCTTAAACAAAAACTACATGTCTTGCATTTACTGCACGATAGTGTCTCGCATGGCGAATATAATCTTTCCAAGACGGCATTCGTCATGTCGATCGCTGTTTTCCACATAATAATATAAAGGTTGTACATTCCTAAACGCAGTCCAAACTCGCTAAACGTCATTAAAAAAAATCGCAGAATATTTAAAAGCCAACAATATTCGTAACGCTGAGAATTTATTAACTGATCAGTTATGAAATATTTAAGTACACTGTGGATGCATATAATTTCACAAGTAATTACGTTGTATATAACTACTGTGTTTACTCGCGTAATAGTCCCACTTTTTTTTTGCCAATTTTTCATTGTAAAAATCTAGGTGCGACTATTATGCGGGGAAATCTACTACACAATATTATATACGTCTGATGACTTTTTTCCTGCTTCAAAACGGGAGTGCGATACTACGCGAGGGCGAGTATTACGCGAGTAACACGGTATATATTATTAGTATATATAATTTAGCAACAGATATGAAAGACTCAGCTGTTCTTGATCTTCTTGCAAATCTTTATTTGACTTTCTCGAAAATCAGGGCTTCAACAAGTTCTCTAAAGTGATATGCTTATCTCATCGTAATGTAAGTGGTGCAACATCGAGCTGGTAGTTGGAAAATCCCGGCAAGCGCAAAGCTGACTTTTCGTATTTCTTCTTCGAAGTGCCTAGTAATTGCAGATTTTCTAAAGCTGTTCCTGAAGCAATGCATTGAATTGCCATTATACATGTCAGCCACTCTGTTCACCTTGAGCTTGACTAAGATACAGTTTTGCACGTGTGAATTTTGCAATCTGAGACATTTTGTAGCCAATAAAGATTTTCGTTACGCGAGGCACCTCTATTTTAAATTTTGTATTATTGTTCTTATTATCTTTATTACTGATCATATGGATACAGTCTTCTGTGGAAGTAATTTATGAATTGATTGGTAAATATATACATTACTTCTGTCGTGCATTTAATTTCTCATATTCGAGTACATGTAGCGCGCTAATATTTAACTGTAATAATTATATGTTATTATGCGACAACACTGGAGTAAATTATCGCGGAACACTTGTCTGTTGTAATGATTTATACACAATATTCTTCCAAAGTAAAGACGGAAAACAATTTTTGCATAGAGATAAGAATACGAAATATGTTCCGGAAAAACCGAAAACACACTATTTGTCTCAAAAATGCATTATGCCTTTTGCTTTAGAAATCAATGTAAATGATAAAATTTTAACCATTTATCAAATTTCAGGTTACTGTACATCTTTTACTCCAATTACCTAGCGACCACTCTTAGTCTGCAGTCAGTAGATTAATTTTTAACTCGATCAGGATCGGGTATCTATACCATCGAGAAATTATGTCTCTAAGATCCCCATTAGACATCACAAAGAGAAGAATTCTGTACAATTATATTAAAACTAAGAGGAATGAATTTTAAGAAGAAAAAAAATCACACGGTAATAATTTTGTTTCCAGATTAGTTCATCGACTGTAGGGTATAACCATACAAAACTATGTCTTAAGAAGGACTATTAAACGTGCACATTAACCATAAATATAATAAATTATTTTCAACATTTAAAGTATTTATCTCACCTTTCCTGACAGCAGTAAACGTTAACTGGAAAAAGGCTTTCTTGTGCCGTGTTGAGTTAGATGTATGGAAAACTACATCTAATTCTCCTCCGTAATTGAAGGCTTTGAACTCATATTTATCATCGCTGTATCCACAAAGCCTTTTGGTTTTACTCCGACCTACTGGAGCAAGCTATTAAAGGAGAATTTAAGAGAAATTTATAGATAAATTATTTCAAAACCTCAAAGCAATATTTATGTATTCAGCGCAGCCCCGTGAGTACGAGGCTCCTTTGTCCAAGGTTGTATTTTAACGCCCCATAAAATTTAATAATTTGCAAATTAAATAATTTCAAGAAATTTCTATTTGTTTAGCGTATTACAAGTTATGCCTATGTATACGTAACGTTAAAGTATGAAATCGCTATTTCATAGAATACTTAGCTATTTCATAAAGAAACTGATTCAGACAGTTAAAGTGTGTAATAAATCATAATTCCAAGCTTCAACTAGTAATTTCATAGAACAATGACCTACACCCGTTAACGTGTAAAATAACCGATGGAATTCCTCCCGCTTGTTAGTATTTACTTCCTATAGACAGGATGATTCTGATTAAAATTCTGAATTCAAAAGGCTGTAAAGTGAAGAACCACTGGTCAAAAATAGTAAATCATTCTCAACGTTACATCTCATCAACTGTTACATAATAATTATGATGTCAACATTTAGATTTCGTTTAAGAATATGGAAAGCATTACTTTCATTCCCCTCTATATTTTTATAATTAACGATAATTCTTTGAACTTAATACATTCAGATTACCGTAGCCGAATATTTTTATGCACCAAACTCTCAGACTTCAAAGAAAAACACACTTACTTACCACTACTTGTAAATTTTCAAAATATTATGTATGTAAAATATGTAAATATTACATATTTTGTTTGGAAGCAAAGTTGTACAGAAGATCTGCAAACTGCGTTTTAATGAGCTGTGTTCTTAGAGAAAAAATAACTCTGAAGCATGCATGAAATTTCAAAACATTAGCAAACCCTAAAGAGTGTTTATTTTTCCAAATATTTGGAGTAGAAGAAGAAATTAATCTCAGGTAAATCTCAATCTGAAGCATCTGTGGGACTTGCAGTCCTTATTCCAGTGAATGAAGTTGACAAAGGGAGAGGCGACGCCATATGTTTAACTGTTATCATGAAAATAACCTAAGAAGGATTTTTTTCGATTGTAAAAAGAAACGGAAGTGTAAAGCCGCTAATATTTTCAATATCAGTTCAACGTCTATGAATAGAAACTCGAAGAAGTGCGTGATATGGAGTATGTTACAGCTCAGGCTTGAGGTACCAGTCAGAGATTTAAAAGATATTCACATAAAACGCAGTTACAAAAAGTGTATTTGTCTTAGAAATACTGCTCTTCTTAGAAATGATGTTCATTAGAAACAACGTTAATTCGTTTAGAAATAATGTCTCAATTGTATTAATTGTATTAATAACATTTTGTGAACTGTATAAATCCGTCAAGTTATTTATTTTAGACTTTAACTGTCTGTTATTAATTAATTTATAAAATAACTGTTTATTTTCAACTATCTGAAAAAACTTAGCAAAACATTTTGGACTAGTATATATGATATGCTTTTGTTCTATACTTTTGTTCTTCTAGTTTCTGTTGCTGCAAAAGGTTTTAATAAGACCTTTTATATATGTGAAGCATCCATAATTTTGATTTTCTATTTATATCGTAGACATATCAGTAAAATATCCTTCTGATACTGTTTCTTTCAAATAATTTTTTTTATTGATTCTAGCTTTGTAAACTTCCTTTTTCCGAAAGCTATTTATTCATAGATAACGTTAAATAAACATTCAGTCCTATGGAATTATTTGGAAATTACCTTTTAATTTACATCTGTATAGAACCATAGATATTAATTCATACTTTTCTGAAAAAAAAATTAACATAAAAAATCAACATGCGGGATATATGCCTCATATAAGCTTATATAGCAAGGGTGACCAAACTCGACACCAGCTGCAGCCGCAAGATAGAATTTAGAGATATTCAAGAGTCGCAACTATATTTTTTAGAAATCATAACTATACTTTCATATATTTTTAAAAGCAATACAATAAACTCTATAATATAAAAAGCTACGCACCTAGAAGAGGTTATCCGAATGGGATGAAAATCACTAGAAGTGATGTAAACGTATTGGAAAAAGAAACGCTAACAGTGTCCAGGGGCGGTCAGAGATGGTTGCTTATCAGATCCAAAGATCTGTTAATCCCGCCGGCTAGGAAAGTGTTGGAGAAGCACGGAGACAAACAGTAGAAAGGCGCGCAGTGTGCATAGCGGCTTTATCATATTGAAATGTAAATCCAGGGATCCTTTGAAGAAAGGAAAACATTATAAAAAAAATCTTGTCGACGTACCACCGAGCTGTAAAGTTTTCATGAATGACAAACAAAGGAATCCGGCTATCAAATGAAATGTCACGCAGTAACATAACTTCTAATTGTCGAAGTGCGTGGCGGACGACAGCCAGGTGAGTACTCCAACCCGGCCCTGAATCTCTAGACACATTTTTCCTGGTCATCGGGCCTCAGTTCGAAGCAGAACTCATTGCTGAAATGGACTCATTCTCATTGAACATATGCCTAAACACCGGAATGTCTTCTGTTTTATACAACACTCGGTTTCTCCATTGTAATATGCTGGAGCTCCAGCTAGTCATGCATTGGCCACCTAAGTTTAATCATTTGCATATTCTATTATATGGGCATACGCAATTTCGTCCCATTTGCATAATTTCTTCTTTGTGCCTCGCTTTCTGCGTTATTGAGTGTAGCTTTGAATTGTAGAAAACATAAGTAAATTAGCAATAATTTTGCATGATTTAATTAAACGGTTTTTAGTTATCATTATTCATTACCAAAAATTTTCTTGATCTTTCTTTCCATTCAGGAAAGTGTATTGTGATGCTTTAAATTTTTTAATTTAAGGGAGAGGAACTCGTCGATGAAATGGCAGCCGCAACAGGTATCGCAGCTCTCAATGCCAAGCCTCTTTTCAAGCTCCGCGAGAGAAACCCCAAATATGTCAAATGGGTGTTTGAGTGTGAGTCGGCTAGCTTCCAGGCAATCATCAGAACAAGGAGAATATACATCGGGTGGCGAGCACTTAAGATTACAGAGTACCTGGGCATCAGACGGTGCTACAGGTGCCAGCAGCTCGGCCACACGCAAGACAGATGCCAGTGTAAGAAGGAATTCTGCGGGTACTGCGCTGGGCCGCACCATACAAGCAAATGTAGAGCTGAGATCCCAGACTGCATTAACTGTCGGGATGCCAATGACCGTCATGGAGCAAGGTACGACTGCCGGCACCCGGCCTATGCAACAGGCTGCCCAGTGTACCAACAGGCAGCAGCGCACACGCGAAGTATCACGCAATACTAACAGCCACAGTATATTATCAAACAGAGAAGGACAAGCTAATGCCGAGGAGCAAAACAACCAAGAGACAATAATGGACCCTCCTGATAGTGTAATGAATCTCGCGACGACGGGACAGCAACCGATGGTAAAGTGCCTGCAGATTAATTTGCAGCGGGCACATGCCGCCACATCACAAGCTGCAATATATGCAGCGGAGGAAGGGATTGACTTTATAATAGGCCAAGAGCCATATCACAGGAATGGACGAATGGTAGGATTTCCACTTCAGTGGAACATTTTTCAACAAGTAGATTCAGACTACCCGCCACGAGCCTTTATAGCATCATGTAACCCAATGTGGACACCAATGGCAGTAGTAGCGGAGCGAGACTTTGTTGCCATGTTGCTTGAAGTACCAAATTTGACAATTATGATAGTTTCTATTTACTCTCCGCCTACTGAGGACGCAGACCCGACGATACAACGAATGCAACAGCTACTCAGATCTCATCGTGTGGCAAATGTGCTATTTGCCGGTGACTTTAATGCGCACAACTCAAGGTGGGGATATGCAGACACGGCGCCCAAAGGGCGCATCCTAGAAGATTTCTTTAGTAGCCTCAATCTAGTTATCCACAATCACTCTGATGCACCTCCGACATATGCTAGGATCCACTCTCGCGGCTGGCCAGACTTGACAGTTACGACTAACCAACTGGCACCTCTCCTCCAGGACTGGTCAGTCGTCGAGGAGCAAAGCTTGTCGGATCATAATTACATCCGTTACAGCATAGCAAGGAGCACAGAGGTCAAAATCATCAAAAGATACAATCTCCCAGGAGGAAGGATTAGGAGATTCACATCAGCTGCAACATCAAGGCTCACACCCTTCTCAGAAACCATTAGTCGGGCTACCTGCAGAGAGGAGCTAGAGACAATAACGCAAGACGTTCTTAAAACAATACAGCAAGTCTGCGAAGAGACCCTCCCGCAACGTACAGCCAAAAAGATCTCTCGGCTACATTGGTGGAACGGGGAGCTGCGTACTCAGCAAAAGAAGTGCCGTGCTCTGCGTAGACGGTTAAAGTCAGAACGTAGACAGGACTTAAACACTGATACAGTGATAATCTACCGGAGAGAGCGGGCGTTATATAAACGCATGATTTTAACAGCTAAAATTTCTAGCTGGAAGAAATTTTGCACAGACAATACAGATGTATACGGGATACACCATCGCATAGCCTCAGGAAAGCTTTTTAAACCACCTAACCTGCACGTATTAACCACGGTAGCCGATGGAAATAGCCCCAATGAAGAGACAATGCAAGCCATATTAAATACTGTATTTCTTGCGGACAATCCGCTAGAGGATAATGAAGAACAGTCAACCATCCGGAACCAGACAACAGCC
The DNA here is from genome assembly GCA_000611955.2 of Stegodyphus mimosarum. NCBI lineage: Eukaryota > Metazoa > Arthropoda > Arachnida > Araneae > Eresidae > Stegodyphus > Stegodyphus mimosarum. The sequence goes on from KK114931.1 coordinate 19,168, forward strand.
CTACTTACTGATAACGACCCAGGGATCACCGCAAAGGAAATCTTGCATGTCTTGAGACAGCTTCCACAACGAAAGGCTCCGGGTCCGGATGGTATTGACTACCGAATCATTAAACAGGTCATCCGCACCAATGTCAACTTGTTCAGTGCGCTTTTTAATAAACTGTTGGATAGCGGTACCTTTCCAAGATGCTTCAAAATAGGGCAGGTGGTGCTGTTTCTAAAAAAGAACAGAGATCCTGCAAGCCCGGAATCCTACCGCCCTATATGCCTCCTCTCTGCACTCGGGAAAGTGTACGAGAAGATACTAATGCAAAGATTAAGACATCACCTATATGTAACTAAATTCCTAAGCGAAATCCAACACGGTTTTACCCCGGGACAATCTACCTTGCACGCCCTGGCGGAAGTAAAAGATGAAATAATGAATAACAGATCAGCTGGCTACCACACAGCGTTTATTTCGATAGATTTAAAAAGTGCATTCGACACGCTGTGGTGGCCAGCGATCATGCAAGCCCTCCGCAGAGCAAACTGCCCACAGAACTTGTACCAAGTAATCGGACACTATCTTTCAGATAGAACTCTTATCATGCAGCACAATAGTGGCACTGTCACGAAAGTTCAAACACAGGGATGCCCACAAGGCTCATGTGCCGGGCCATTCCTGTGGAACGTGACATTTGACGGGGTGCTACGGGAACAATGGCCCAGTCATACGAGAGTCACTGCCTACGCAGATGACACAGCTTTGATAGTTAAAGGACTTACTAGAGAAAAACTGCAGGCAAACGCAATGGAATCGTGTGCACTCTTTCAAGAACGATGCAACAAACTAAAACTGAAAATAGCAGAAACAAAATCAAAGATCCTCCTTATTCCTAAAAAGGGGGGGTCTCTAGCCCGGCAGCCCAGAATTCTACTGAATGGACAACGACTTAAAATAACAAAAGAACTTAAATATCTTGGAATAATCTTTGATACTAAATTAAATTGGATGCCGCACATCATAGAATTAAAGAAAAGAACCTCAGCTATGGCACAGCAATTAAAATTTATGCAAGGAACACAGTGGGGGCTCAACCCACATATGCAGAAAATTCTTTATAAAACAGTCACAGAGAAAATAGTAACTTACGGTGCCGCGATCTGGGCCTCACCTATGCAAGGCCGCAAGGTGAGGCACCTAAACAGCATTCAAAGGCCATACTTACTGAACATAACAAAGGCCTTCCGCACCTCGCCCACATCAGCGCTGAATGTCCTGGCAGGCCTGCCACCTCTTCCTCTAAGCGTTGAAAAGGAGGCAATCTATCAGTTAGTCACCCAACTAAAGACAACAGCTGTATATTATGATAATATCCACTCCCCTGATGCCTATGAACAAAAATTAATTCGATTGAATGACCACCCGGCAAAGCAAGGAGAGGGTGTAAGCGTATATCTCAAACACAACCCAGTAAATACGGAAGCTAAACTAATTTACTATACCGATGGTTCAAAAATTGACACTGAAGCGGGCTGTGCATATGTCTCTATGAGAGAACAGGAAGCAGTAAAGCGGTGGAAAGGACATTTGGAAACACATAACAGTGTGTTTCAATGCGAGGTACTTGCAATAGAGAAAGCCTTAGCAGACATCACCACAAATCAATACAGCGGAAGCATGATTTTTACGGATTGCCTGTCTGCCCTTTATGCAGTACTAAATCCGGCACACAGCTCTCCGCAAATAGCAAAAGTCCAGACAATACTGCGAGAGAACCAACATCTACAAATAAAGCTGGCGTGGGTGAAAGCACATGCCGGCAACGCCGGGAATGAGCTGGCCGACCAGCTAGCAAAGGAAGCTGCCCTTAATACCGAAGCAGATCAACATCCACTTCCACGTCCTATATCATGGCTGAAGAGGAGCCTAAAACAGAAGATGCACTCACAATGGCAAGATGAATGGGACGTCGGGGACACCGGACGTCGTGCGCATTACCACTTTCCCAAAGTGGACCCCGACTGTCTCATCCCCCATGCGCATTTAACAAGGTATATTACAGGTCACGGACCATTTCCAAAGTATTTTGAGAGGCATGGGATAACTAACTCTGATATCTGTATCTGTGGTCAGGTGGGCACCCCTGAACACTACGTAACAGAGTGTCCACTGACAGAAGGCATGCATATTCCCATTCCCAGTACTAACACACAAGCCTTTTGCAAGTTCTTAGTAAAAGACAGACATACAATTCGCAAAATAATAAAAATCATGGACAGGCTTACGAGCCTCGGCACCGACTTATGTCAGCCTTAGTATGATAATGTGAAAACGCATTCAAAAGCAAAATAGATGCAACAAAGGTATATCAATGTATATGAATGTAAATACTATAATGTCGCAAATGTGTAACTTTACATGTATTCATGTGTACACACGACTTGTCAAGAAACGTTAAAGCACAAGTATTTAAAAGAGAATGTATATCAACAAATCATATGTGAAATTGCCCTTGCCCGGCCATGTAAAGTATTTATGTATAATAAATACTGGGCCCGGGCACGTTGGATTAGGGTCTCCCCCCAGGTGGCAAGAAGGAAATTTCTGGTTCGCCGGATTGCAAGTCGGATGGTCTGGAAGTTGCGTCTGGGCGCCTCGTGCGAGCCACCCATGAGGCCTCAATGGTCTGCTCTAGATAATGGGGGACGTGGCGCTACACCGATTTATCCTAATGGTAGAGGGATGGTGCCCACGTCTTCCCGTCACTTATCACTTATCTCCTAAAGAAAAACTTAATCATCTTGAAATCATTTAACTATCCTTTCAAGAAGTAAGAATAATTTGTTTACATTTCACTGCAAGTCATTATCTACGTAATTGATAGAACTAATTATAAACTGGAGAGAGAATTGCATCACTCGCATTTATATGCCAACAACAAATCCACTAAAGTATAAGCTATCAAAAAATGAAGCACTAAAAATCTTGACCTTGAAGGATAAGGGCCTGATAGCACTTAGGAACGTTATAAACAAATTTAAAACTCTGTTTTTTTCATATTTAAACGATATTTAGATCAGAGATGAAATATTTATCAACTAGATGGAACATAATAATTTGTATAAAAGTAAAAAAAAAATGTTATAACTTGCGGGCATCTTTATGTAAAACATTATGTCGTTCTAGCTCATGAGGATGTAAAGCATAAATGTGAGTGCAAAACCTGTATTTTTGCTGAAGGAAGGGAAACAAAAAGTTGCGTCAACGTCGTTTGTTCGTCAGCATTGAATTAACTGCAGTTTATACTTAAATGCTAATGTAAGAACATAAAACTATTTAATATTACTATTTTAGGTATAATTTTAATATTACTACTGGAAATTCCTTATACTGGCTCAAACAACAGATAGGCAGATACAAATATATAGCATTGTCACTGTATCAGATGACTCAAAATTTAAAACTTAATTTTCTAATTTTTCTTCCTTTATATTTTCAGTCATTATACTTGCATTGAAAGAGAAACATATATCATGTCGAAAATTTTTTAATCCTTTTTTTCTTTTTTTACGAAAACATTTTAAAAATCATGAATACACATACGACAACTTTAAAGGCATTCGACAAAGTGATAAAATACCTCATTGTTAAATGTAAAGCTTTAAATTGCGGAATGAACCTAAGCTCATATGTATATTTTATCAAATGTTCAAATTAATATTACAGGAAAATACAAAATGCGCAACAATATTTTTACCTCCAGGTATGTTTGGCAGTTCTCATAGTTTCTAGAAGGGGGACCCAAATCAATTTTCTTGATGCTGATAACAATCCCATACGACATAGGTGGTCGTAAGGATATAATGCAGTGCAGTCCAGGTTTATACGTATTGTTTAAAGATGACACTAAGATTCCTGAAGAATTATGAGTCATGGATTCCATAGTTATTGAGACAGAATTACGAGAACAACTTCCTAAATCTAGCATTGAAACTGCAATGAGAAAAGTATACATAAAAGAAACAAAAATCTAATAAGGTGAACAATGATGTACGATATAATATTATTATACTAATTCTATTTTTGGAGTATCTGCAGTTGAAAACAGAAATTCCCTGTATCGGTGACGGTAATTTCTTTTATTTAAGCGTTAGACGAATGAGAATGATTATAATGCATTCGATAGTACTCTCATATTTTATAATAGTAATGATAATATGAATCAGTGGTACCGCTGAAAATTAACTACGAACTATGAAACTTAAAATGTTACTATGTAGAGTGGATTATAGTGACGTTAATTATGCAATAGAACTGTGAAATTTACTCTTGTAAAGTGTGTTAGTCGAAATGGACAATTATTTTATAACAAATACATACATAATGCCAATACTGCCGGAACACATTTTATCTAACATTATTTTTATATTTCATTTTTCTACCAACTGTGCTAATAGTTCCTATTATAATTATTATTTTCCATCACATGATATTTTATTTCACTTTATAAAATATTTTGAAAGATTTCCGATAAGTTATCCTTAAACTCATCACATATGATGAGAAAATTGATAATTTAGATCTTCATCAATGAATGTGACTTCTGGTTGTCATATGTTACGAAGTACTGCTTAATTTAGCTATTAATAACTGTTAAAAATTATTTTTTAAGTATGGTTTTGGAAAAGCACTGTTGAAACACAACAGAAAATTGTTCAAAATTATCAGTACGAAGTCTTTAAAAAAATTAGAAATTAAAATGGAAATTTAGTTTATTATTTTAATAGCAGTATTTATGTGTACACAATTAAACTATATTTATCCCAAGGAGAGCTACATTATTATGCTTTGGGTTCATTCTGACTAGCCTAGACACATTTATATAATTACTCTAGCTAATCAGTTTTGAAATTGCTTAATATCGGTATTTTCGAGTTCGATTTTTGAGAGAAAATTTGTTGCGAGAGTTTTTGATATTTTCTTTAAACGAAACAAATTAGTTTTTCTCGTGAAGTTGCCATCCTCTTGATAATAAACCTCGCAAACAGAAACTTACAAAAGAAATCTTAACAGAATCTTGGTCGCCCGAGCTTTTGTAGTATCTGAGATTTATTCTTTCAGGATATTAGGTACTCGCAGATACATACTCTTAAGAATAACAATCAATTTGCCCAAATATGTCTCTATATTTCCGGGGACATCTGAATGTTGTCCTCATGTTATCCAAACGTTGAGCCGGCACTGAACCCTCACATGCTTTGCGTGAACAAATTAAGCCAAATCATTATAAGTTCATACTTAAATATTTTCCCTTTCCTTTGGTATAAGACTAGTTTATTATTAGCCTACATACAAACTAGGTCGAAAGGGCAATTAATGTGTGGTTTGTAATGATAGCATTTTATTGCACCATGCTCTTAATGACTGGAGTACTATAAAAAAGAAAAGAAATTTCTTGAAACATTTTTATGTTAATTACAGGTAATAACAATATTTAAGTACAGGGATAGTTACAATTTGTAAACTAATATTATCTTCTCTTACGTTCTTCTTCTGCAGCACTGCATCGCATTATACGAATGATTACATGTTTAATATGTAGCAATTGATATTATTATGTTATCAGGCAACTCGCATTTCCCTTAATTAAAAGAACTAGATTCTTAACAGTATCATAACTTCTGCTATTGCTGAATGACACTGTAGGGATTTATATTTATTTTCAGTAACCAGTTAAGTTTATGCTTTCTTTCCTATAAGCCTTCATTCCCTTAACTGTCAATGCCAGAACATTTAAATTTGGTAGCGCGGGTGAAGGAATGAAAATTCTACCATTAAGAGTAAAGATTTAAATGCTGAGCTTTAGAAGAAAAAGAAAAAAGTGAGCAAGCAGTGTACCTTCGTAGCGTGAGCTACTCTTTCTGCATTTATTGCTGATTAAAATGGCATAACTGCTTTGTTGCCACGAGACTTCGACGCGGTTTTAGGCAACAGGATTATTTGAGCCCTGGGGAAAAGTCTACTGTCGTGTTAATATCTTTGAATTTTAATTCTTGTTAGTTGAGTTACCGCCCGAGTGAGGCGTAGTCTGTTAGCGTCAAGTCGACACATTGTGAATTTTAAAGAGTTAAGTAAAGGGTTCTTTTAACCCTTCTCCTGTCTGGTTAATGCATCTACTTCTGCTGTCACGCTGAAAGTTAAGTAAGGGAGGAGCACATCAAATGTTGATTTATCTTGTGGCATGATCCATGATTTGTTTGGCAACACTGGTAGGATTTCGCGCATTCTGGTATTGGTCTTTTAGTCTAACAACACTGACAGACATGAAGGGAAATATCGCTATGTCCGAGAACACTGATAAGAACTTCAGAAAGTTAAATATAACCTTTTTATTTAAAAAGAATTTGAACATAAGGGCTCTTTCTGTGCAAACATTTCCACAATTCGTGGTGATGCAGCATAAAATAGAGCAATACAAGCTAAGTGCTGAACAGTAGTCAAATGATAAAAATACTACTAGAAAGAGTACTAAATACTACTAGAAGCTGGCTCATTAACTCCAGCGGAGCGTCAGAATTAAAGTATCGGCAGAGAGAAACCGCAAAGCCGAATAATTGCAACTGCTAAAGCTGGCTGGAAAACCAGCCACATAGTGAGCTCACGATGCCCAAAACACGCTCTGCCTCAAAACCAAAAACACAATTTTAAATACTCGCTACTCGTGTGCATTTTAGGATGAATATGGAAAAGTGAAGTTATAGTAAAGACTGAAATTATTAATAACTGGTTAATTGACATTAAAATTCCCTAAAAAATGTTTTTGGAAAACTGATGCAGCCTGACTTAAAACACCCCACGGTCACACTTTTAAGGTATAATTTTAATACTTTTGATATCAGAAGCACAGAAGATTTTTCAGATCGAAAGCTGATTAAAATGCCCACATTAAAATTCTCTCTCTTTTTTCCACCTATTTCCTACACTGGCTTTACACTTAAAGCTTTTATACACTGCTCGAAACAATTAACCAATGCGGTGGGATTCATATGAAGCAACCATATATATATATATATATATATATATATATATATATATATATACACAAATATATACTGACTAGTTTTTTGACAAAGGTGAAGGAAGAGAGATTAAAAATGAAAATTATCACTCTTATAAACTTCAAATTATGTAAAATTTTCCTGTGAAATTGCAAATTATGCGTTTTTGATAAGCAGTGAAAAGCGACCTGCTGTGTTCTTTACGTAGCAGGAGATTAGAAGCAATTGATATGCGTTGAGTGCTTCGTAGTATTGAATACGACGTTTTAACAACATAAATTAGTCGAAATGGAAAACTCTGGACGGCTATCGATCGTTTCAAAGCGGGTCAAACGCAATCCATTTTAGAAGAAGACTTTGAAACATACCAAAATTTCATTTAGAGACTATAGAATCAGTTTCAGGAAAAGTGAAAAGGTTAGAAAGAGGTTAAGAGAAAGTTGTTGACGTGCAGCAACACAAGAAAATGATATGTATTTAACACTAAAAGGCCAGAAGAAACCCAAGTATAAATGCCACTCTTTTGCAATAACACATTTTGAAGGTTACTGGCTTCAGTATTTCAACTTAAACTGTTTTAAACTAATTTCATACTGTTGGTTTATATGATTGCAAGCGAATGGTCTGCGTTTCTTTAACTATGCACCAATGAGCTGTTCGCAGAAGGTAAGATCATCTCAAACGGACATGCAATGAATATATAGAGTTTTTCGTTCATTAACCCCTTATCTTACTATTTTTATCTTTTCTGCCTCTTCTACTTTCATCAGCTCCCACAAGGATGTATTTAATTCATGTATTCATATGTGAATATAATTCTTGAATTTAAGAGAGAGCTTTTGATAGCTACTGCTGACTTTCTACAAACTATTTTCGTTCAGGTTTTAGCTTTACCTCAGTTGGCTTTAACTTTTGCTAGCCATGTTTTGCTCACGTAATTAGGAGACCTGAGCCAAAGCTTATAGGAGGAATTTCCTTTGTGAGCTTATTCATTCATTGCTTAATTTTTACCTTCTCTTTGATATTCTACTGAATCCCGCAAGAAGCGGTACCTCCTTCTCCTAATTACACGAACCGCGTAAGTTCTCAAGTTGAAGTTTTAATAAAAGGGTCACTAATGTGGTTAAGCTTTGTACAAATGGGGGGAACAATGTTTCTTGTCTCAGGAGGTCTCGCCTTTAGCTTACAAATTGACAATAGGAGGCTTATTATTAGAAGAAAATGTAGTATTCGGAATAATCCTGCATTTGTGTTAAAAAATGTCCTATTTGGTGGAGGTGGACTGATGGTCTGCTAATGAGCTTACCGAGCTTGACATCATTAGAAATAGATTACCGAGGACATAACAGTTTAGGAGTCAGATCTTCAGACTTTTTGAGGTTACTTACGTTGCAGCAATCGGGATGAATTCCTTCTCATGGATAATAAAACAAATCACATCTTGCTCGGCTAGTGGACAACTTCCTTTCCGTCGAAGGAATTCTTCCAATAAACTGCTCGGTATGTTCTCCAGACATGAATCCAATCGAACATGTTTGAGTACTCTGAAGAGAAGTGTTGCTTGTCGCTCACCACTCTCCAAAACTGACCAGAAGAAAAAAAACCGTTTTTATTCATTAATGGGAGAGAACACCCTGCTTCCTCTTTGATAACCTCATTGACTCCAAGATTCACGGATATGCAACATTGTTATCGATTAAGGCAAACCATATATTTTATTAAGTGAGAAATCGCAACTATTTTTATGCCCTGTACAAAATATGCATTTCTTGTTTTCTGACAGAAACACGAGAAAATTAAATTATTTCTTGCCCCATGCGTAATTACCTTTTCTCATGTCTTACAATACCTACGGATCATATATCAGCTACCATAACTTTTCCTCATTAGCAATTTATATACTAAATGTTTGCGTGCAGTGTAAATTAAATAGTTTTGCTTTAAATTAATATAAAAGATTTCTACTATTATACAAACAAAACCTTTCAATAGAGGTGTAGTTTCCTCATACATTTTGTATGTAAAATTCAGTTATCATTTACATATGATGTTAGTTTCAGAACATCAATAAAACGAAAGTGCCAAAAACTCAGTACAGTTCTATAAGGTTCTATAAGTGCTATAAGGTACTTTCTCACTCCTTCCCGCCTACTTTCGTGGTGTAATTGGATGCACGATCTTCGTGTATTCGGGAGGTCTGGAGTTTGAATCCCGGCAAGGGCATTGCACATTTCTTATGACTCTTGCAACGACATAAACCTGATGACTCCACAGTACATTAATCAATAATTAGACAAACTTTCTTCTTTAAGTATTAAGAAGAAAGGAAAAAATTACGTTACTGAGAATCAGATGCATTTATGGTTTCAAAGCTAATACTAATCTTAATGGTGATGAAATACATTTTCATGTGAGCTATAAGCTACGCGTCAGTTACAAACCTAGTGTTCATTCTGAAGTTAATATTTAAATGTTTATTAAAGAGATTGCGGTTCATTTCAGCAATTTTGAAAAATTTTGTGAATACCTGTAAGTACAAAGGGACTTTTGCGTAAGCTATTAACGTTTTTTAAGGAGAGAATGCATCTGCTTAATAGACATCCTAACATCGGTCAAATTGCAGTTGTGGACTGCTAAAGAACATAGTGCTGTCAAAATACAGATTTTTAAGAATTTTTCATCTTCATTACTCAATGCTGTAACAAAAGTGTAACAAAAATAGTCATTGGATAAAATCTGTACAGAACTGCGACGTTTCCTTCATAAATGCAAAAACTACAAAATACGAAATGGCATGCAATAACAACATATTTAATAAATTTACTTAAATTAAGCTTAACATTTGCTATATAACATAACTTACATGTTCGATATGTTGCAATCGGCTGAATATTAACTGAATACATAAAGATGACAATAAACAGTAACTGGGGATGCATTTTTCAGACTTCAGAAAATCTAAATAAACACTGAAGTGCCAAAAGTATGATGAGATTTCTTTCTCTAAACTGGCATGTGATGGGTATGATAACAATCCATTTACTGCGATAAGCATTTGAAGGCTGGTTATGTGTAATCTACCATGATTGTTCTTTTTGCCTTTAATAAGCAACCTGGTGCAAAAGTCGGTCTGCTTCCCTTTTATTAAGAGCTGATAACCTTATCTGGCTATATTCGCTTATTACCGGTTTGATTCCTCTTAAGGAAAACCAATTGTTTAATTTCTTGCTCTTCTGTTCACAACTAAAGTTCTTTTACAAAGTCTAAATTTTTTACATATAAATGTATTATACATATGCGTAAAATATAAAATACATAGACACATGCACACGCTCCCTCATATATATATATAAAATGAAATCTCAACGAAATGAAACGAAATCTGATCCCGACATACCTGTATGCATGAGAAATGAAAGTAAACAAGATTAATTACAAAGGATTTTAGAAATGACCTCCCCCAACTTCAAAATACAGTTCAACAGGATGCTCAGCAGAAGTTGCAAGTTTGCGAATATGGCTGCCAGAACCCTTGGATTGTAAGTTTGGCTATTACTGCCCGGATTTTATGGCGGAAGTTCTACTGTAACTCATCGAGGATGTGTTGTTTGTTCCTGTAAACCTTTCCTTAAAAATTAACCAAGAGGAAAATGTCAGGTGGGACGAAACCATGACCACTTTTGCTTCACTGGGAACATGAAAGCTAAAAACCGCTTTTGCTTCACTGGGAACATGAAAGCTAAAAACAACAACTCGAAAACTTGCCTATTGACACATTTCCTCGCTTTTTACGAATTACAGTGTTGCCACATCAATTTCTCATGTAACAGATATCTTCTATACAAATTTGATTCCATTTGGCGAAATATTTACACGATAAAGTGATAGCTTCTAAGGCACTTTTCAAGTGGGACACCCTGTATATAATTATATATATATATATATATGAATTTATACACGATAAAATTGTCTTATATCTGTTTTCTTTGACTGCGCTAAGGGTAACAGATCTAGACCTTAAATGGTTGTACTAGACTATGCCAATGTATGCCTTTTGAGACAGGACCTGAATGGAAAGGAAATATTTAAACTGGCATTCTATTCAATACAAACAGATGCAAATTTTCTTTTCCAATGGCAAATCAGTAACTTAAGCTGTAAGTAAAACTACGTATAAGTTTAGTCCTACTAAGGGTTGAGTGGTTAAGACCCCTGAATAGCAGAAATTCGACCTGGGTTCCTTTCCAGGCAAACGAGCTAGCCGAGATGGTCAGCATTCCTCATGTGTAACATGAACATGACCAGTTTTCCGTAGAAATCCTCCATGAAGGCATCTCTCCCCTTGGGCAGATATTCCTTGCATGCTTTTCTTTATTCGAATAACTTAATCTTCTCCCTAATTTAATACGACCGAAGTCTCACAATATTCTAAAATTTATGAATTATTCAACTGATTATTTTAAGATAATCCATAGTTCTTCTCTTTCTTAGTGGCACTTCAATCAACTAAAGACGTATAGAAAATAAAATTGCTTCTTATCTGGATTCAATTTAATAGAATTCAAAATTATCAAGTTTTGAAATCTTTTAAATTACTATGCCAACAATAACTATACGAAAATAACTAAATGACATGACTTTCATTTCGTAAATTTCATAACACAAAGCATAATGCATTTTGTTTCTATAAATGTGATTTAAAATATTGCTTTTATTTAACAGATAATTAAGAAGAGTACAATTTTAAAATGTATAAATACAAACATTTTCTTAATTTTTTATGTTAATTTTGATTAAGAGAGTTAAAGTAACATACGTTTACTTAGAACAAAAAACCATATGTGAACAGATTTTTTTAAAATTTTTTTGATCGCTTCCCCATAATGATAATTTTCGAAATTCTTTAAAACACAAAGATGACTAATTAATGCACAGAAGGTGTCATTATTATTTAGAAACTTAACGACTTATTCTGGAATTCGTTCTATATATAAAGTTGTCAACAACATAATGCTTCACTATCAATAAGAAGGCTCTTCTCTCCTAACTTTCAATGTCCTCTTGTCGGTTACAGCCCGCCAGCGGCCGAGCGGTTAATTCGCTGAACACTGGTAGTTCGGTCCGAAGTTCGAAACTCGCGAATGGGCTGGCTAGATGGGCGTTTTCGTGGTTTTCCCTATGTGTAACGTGTAGATGAGCTATTTTCCCTTATAAAAGCAGATAGCCTTCGAGGCTTTGCCATAATCGCATAAACCAAACCAACTTCTTTTAGGTTTACAGGCTCATTTGCTTTTATTTGTTATATACAGCAGCATCGCGTGTCAAGGAGCCTCCAGTTTATGAATTGCTTGTTTATGAGAATTACCGCGTTGGTGCCAGCGAGTTTCAAATAGAATTAATTCGATTTATGATCTAAAATTGCAAATTTTCTTTCTTTTTATGAGCTCAAACCTTCGTTTAGTTTTATTCTTTCTGTTTAGACGCCAACAATTCCAACACAGAAAGATAAAATTTTGCGGAATGGGTTAAATAATGAAATTTATCAACCTTCGCATCTCCTAAACCGGTAAATAAAGAAGACAGAAATATGCTTCCGTAATCAAAGCTTATAACACATTTTGTTTGCATCAAGTGTATTGTAGAACAGAAAAGAAGTTGTGCGAAAGAAGCTCTTTAAATGAAAACATATCTCCTTCAAGAAAGACTTCATCAGCAGTTCAACCTGTAGACTCAGAATTTATTGAAAACTATGTAATGGAATAATTCAAGCTTCAGTTTTTTCCATTACTACCGAAAGAGTTCTGTGTGTGAGTAGTTCATTTTCGCGTTTGGTAAATTTAAATAGCTTAACTATGTCTACTAGGAACTATAAAAGAATGTGTTTGTTAATGGACGTTAAGAAAAACATTTTAAAGGCACTGGATGCTTATGTCTCAACTAAGAGTGAAATATTCAGTAAAAGAATACAAGATTTTAAAAAGTTCCCCGAGTAAAATTATCAGCATAGGTAAACGAAATTTCCAGAGCTGGAGGAAACGTTGGTTACTTGACTACAAAAAATTAGAAGTAAAAACATCGCCACTGAAGTCGAATTTTGCATCAAAGGTGGACTTGAAATATTTCAAGATATCAAATGGTTAACTGAAAAAATTTAGGTTGAAGCAGGGTCTGAATTACCGAAAAGATTGCGAGGAAAGTTCAGAAGTACAAAATATATGCCGTTATAATACAATAAAAAGAAAGGATAAAATCGCTTCGAAGCATTCATTGCAAATATTTTTAATACAAAAGAGAAAAATTTGTTTTTCGCTAGCCAAAATGGGGGTGCATGACGAAAGTTACCCTAGCCATAACGTCTTTTTTTTTTTTTTTTTTTTAAGATACCCCCCCCCAAACCTTTTTTTTTTTTTTTTTTTTTGAAGATGATATATGCAACCGTGAGAAAACAACTAAACAAAGAATTGCAATATTATTTGGAGCCAACGTAATAGAAATTCATTTTTTTATTCATATGAAAGAAAAAAATCTCAAGATATTTTTCAATTACTGTATTCTACCATTCGTGTTTTTATGGTGTGAGTGGTTAGCAAGTTCAACTAATATTGGAAAATTCGTGATTCGAATTTGATGAAGCTTAGAGTATTTTGAGTATTTTTGATGTTTCTCACTCCCATAAGCCTAACAGTCTGTACATTTGAATTACGTAAAGTTATCATATTCGGTGTATTATACTGAAATCAAAGCATAGATGACCAGAAGCATAGATGCGATTTGTGAAAAGAGATTTAGAAAGTTGAGCCATCATTTTTCAGAAAATAAAAGAAACAATCTCCATTTGTTAAATAATTATGCTACTGCATAAAATAAAACCTCCAACTTATTTTGAATCACATAGTTCGTTAAAGATAAAAATTTTGCAATGCAAAAAATTAACCAGAAACACTTTGATCCATATGCAGAAGAATTCTTGATGCAAGAATTTCATCTCAGAAATTCTCAAATTTCTGAAGACCTGTATTTTCAAGACAGTCTGAGTATAGAGGAGAATCTTTAGATATGCACGGGATAACTATTTGATGAGAAAATTGACAATTAAGCTTTAAACCTGGGGAAATAAAAATAATCTTAAGAGAAGAAGAATGCAGAGACATCATTCCAAGATCTTCTTTTACTAAATCCGCAGAATGGCTATCTGAACTGCTTCATTTTTTCTATGCGGATAACAATTCTGTTCTACTCTTTTCATACACGTTTTCCCTTATAGCTTAAGATTGAATACAAATTGAATTCTTTTTGTTTTTTTTTAAATCCATCCTATTTATAGATTATTTTTATGGTTTTTATTAATATATTATTAATTGATCAATACTTTTCTTGAAATATTTTGAAGTTATTTTTGAAAATTCAGCCTTCGAACTGAGCTTAGATAGGTGGGCTTTGTATACTTTGCGTTAATCAAATAATCCAATTATATGCAATCACTTCCAACTTTGATTCCTTATTATGATGTTTCAATAGCATTCTTAGAATTGAAGATTGCAATGATGATAGGATTTGTAGGGTTAACAGTTGACATGGTAATACTGCTTAGTCCAATAATCCTAACAGACGTGGGAAAGTTATCACTACGTCTGACACAGAACGACAAAGTCTTAGGAAGGTTATAAAAAACAGCCTTTTTATTAAAACAGAATACTGAACATAAAAGCTCGACTTTGTGCTACAATAACCACAGCTTCTCAGAATACAAACTAAAATGAAACCACTCAATAATTTTAAACGTTGAACAGTAATCTAAGAGTATACAATCAATTACTAAGTTGTAAACTGTCTTAATAAGTTTATCGGCGCGTCAGCTTAAAGTATCGGTGGCGATAGAAACGCAAAGCCGAATACACTGGTACCCATGTAAAAGAATATGCAGAGAATGTTAAGCATTTTTTTTAATTCAAAGTACACTGGTTATCATAAATTAAAGAAAAATCACGATTACTGAAAACGTTACATGTAGAATTTTATGAAACTTACTCACAATATACAACAGATAGTAAGGAATCAAATAACATTGTAAGGTTTATCTCAAGTTATTAACAGTTATTTTAAGTTTTGCTTCTGTCCTATTTATTCTAAATTCAGCTTAAAATTTCCTGTCAGAATGTAAATTCAGAAATGCAGTGAAAGCAAATGAGTAAGAGCACTATTTAAGTCGATGGTTCGCCGACTTCGACAGAGAGAGTCTGATTTTCCTGACTAGCGCACGTTTTCCCTTTGGCTACGTTCTCTCTATGCTCGGCCATACTTTAGGCCCTTGCTTGGCTTCGCCGATTAAATTAATATTCAGGTGCCAACTACTTAGATGACTGAAAACTTCGGCTATACCTTTCAGATAGCTTTAGTTAAGCTTAATTTAGTTTAAATTCATAGTTATTTAAGTTCAAGCCCAAGTAGAGGCTTTGTGTATACTACAAGTAGGAGTTGATGATATTATTCTGAAAAATAAAGGGTAGTTAACCCTTCTTAAGTCTTACGTGTTTATTCACACACTTAAGCGATTATTCGCTTGTTAGTAGTGTTCATGGGGTTCTAAGCCTGAACTTTGGAAATAAATAAGTAAAACACCGCATTTGGCGTCCGAACTTGTTCTCAACGAACCACGCCATTAGGTAGCGAAGATTTCTCGTTGAACCCTCCCACCTTTCAGCACCCTCAGCCACAACCAAACCCCATGGAGGGATTCGGATTTATCGTGAAAACGATGAGAGCGGCGATGAAGCCAACAGCAACTTTTGACGGAATAGGATCCATAATGACCTTCCTGGAACAGCTGGAGTTGCACTTCACGTTATATCCTGTTAAACAGCCGCAAAGAATTATCATCGCTACCACGAATTTAAAAGGTCAAGCCCTCAGCTGGTAGAAGAATATTGGCAAGAGTTTCTTGGGGGATCCAGGATCCGAAACGTACACTTAGGAAAATTTTAAAAATTCTCTATTGGAAAGCAATCCCGGTTGTAAGAGACCGCGCAAGACAATTCAGAATTATTTACTAAACATCAAACTAACTTCGACGAATCAACAGATTGCATCTTGAGAAAGATCCATATCGGCAAACTATTATATGGGAAAACGCCCGACAATGAAGTCATCGAAATATTTTTGCAGCGGTTACTTCCGTCAATTCAAGATTCTCTTGAAGTTAGAAATGCGCAAACGCTGGAAAGCTTATTCGAACTAGCTGTCAAATTTCAGAGTAGGCGAACGGCAGAAAACGCGCGTGAGAACAATTTTGGGCAGTATTCAAGGTTTCACGCCCAGACGAAATCTCAGTATCAGCAGAATTCGTATCGCCAAGAGGGGAAGGTAGCAAAGCCGGTCAGCTCAAACCGTGGGGAAATAAAAAGCAGTTGGACCACGGGGTTGAAAAGAAAAATTCACACTAGTCACGGTGACTAGAAAGAGAGTGAAGGCATCGTGTGAGAAGATAAATCCTTCAGAAATCAAATTGAATACTGTAGTCGTACAAAATTTGGCCTTGCCAGAAATTCCGATACTACTAAACGACGTTCCTACGACCCCCTTACTGGACACCGGGGCTCAATGCAGCTTCCTGTCGCAGAATTTTTTTAAAAAGCATTTTCGTCGTTACAGACTGTTTAAGACAGCGGGTGATTGTTGTACAAGGCAAACAGTGTGTCTGCTTGGGAAAGTGGGGCTGCATGTTCAAATAAAAAATGACGTTCCAAAATCAATTTTCTCGTAGTAAAGAATTTATTAACCGCAGTCATATTGGGGGTTGATTTCTTACGCGCAGCTAGCGCAAAAATTAATTTCAAAGATTCTACTTTACAGGTCAAGATGGATAAAGTGGAAGTTGAACAAGTCGCAATGCCGGAACTTAAGCTGAATCACATCGAAGAAGGAGAAAAAGAGAAAATTCAAGAACTGGTAAGAACGTTTGCTAAATTCTTTGAAGAGAAGCCTGGCTTCTGCCAGATTGCATCTCACGCTACCGAGACTGGTAAGGAGCCCCCATTTCCGTCTAAGCCTTACAGGTATGACCGTGTGAAGAAAGACATTCTCGAGCAACACATTAAGAAAATGCTCGAGGATAAGATAATTACGCCCAGTACCAGCACCCATGCTAGTCCTGTAGTTTTATGCAGAAAGAAGAATGAACTGCGACCCGCAGATCCGAACGCGTGGAGATTCGCAATTGATTGCAGAAAACTAAATAGCATAACGAAATACCCCACATATCCCCTCCCGATAATAGATGAAATTATAAGGAAAATTTGATCAACTAAATATATCACAACCGTAGACCTGACGTCAGTCTATTTTCAAACTGCAGTAAAACCCGAGGATACCGAAAAAAACAGCTTTTATTACAAAATCATGAGCTTATGCCTTTTTGAGAATGCCGTTTGGCTTAAGCGGAGCTCCGGCTATATTTCAAAAAGTTATGGATATTGTTTTAATGTCTGTCTTGGGAAAAAGTACAGTCATTTATCTCGACTATATTATTGTGATGAGCGAAACCCTAGAGAAACACATTATACACTCAGAGGAACGTTTTACATTATTCAATGAAGCAGGCCTCAAAATTAATCCTAAAAGATGCAAATTTTTCGCCAAGGAATTGAGGTAACTCGGCTATAAAATCTCGAAAAACGGTATTGAAAGTGACAATTCTAAAATTTTAGCGATCAAAAGTTATCCGCGCCAAATACGGCTAAGAAGTTATCATCCTTCCTGGGGATGTGTTCCTATTATAGAGTATTCACTAAAGATTTTGCAAAGATAGTTGAACCCTTGTTGGTGCTTAACGAAAAAGGATTAGGTTCACATAGACAGCGGAGGCGAACACGGCGTTTGAAGGATTGAAACACGCCTTAATTAAGGCTCCTGTTCTTAAATTTCCGGAAGGGGATCAAAATTTAGAGATTGCAGCAGACACGTCAGACTACGCAGGTGGAACAGTTCCTTCCCAAAATGGGCAGCCAATACCTTTTTTAAGGAAGACAGTTAATCACACTCAGCGAAATTATACTGCAACTCAGCGGCAAACCCTCGCGGTCCTTTCAGCGGCGCAAAAATTTCGTGTGTACTTTGAAGTGCTCCAATAACTGTGTATTCAGATCAGGAGGCTGTTCGTCGCGTATACTCCGTAAAATCTTTCGCCCCGGCTCATACGTTGGACACTAAAACTGCAAGAGTTTAATTCAATAATAAAAACACACCGGGAAAAGAAAATGTAGTTGCAGACGCACTATCCAGAATAAAGATCGATGAAGACGGAAATACAATAAATGTACGATGCTAACTGCGAAAGTAATTGAATCCAGTGAAATAATAATTGCCGAATTAAAAACGGACCCAAAATTTAATGACATTTACGCCTATCTGGAAGATCCCGAAAATTTTGAGCATGTAGACTTAACGGCTATTCGCAATATGCCATTAAGAAATTATCGATAAATTGCTCTTTTACACGAAAACAACCAACAATAATCAAGAATTGCTGCCGGTAGTCTCGGTGAGTCTATGCTTAAGTATTCTAGAGGAGTTCCATGACTCGAAATCACGAGCCCGTCTTGGCGTTACGGAAACGCGGCAAAGGGTCCGAGGAGCGGTGTATCTTCCGCAGTTATACAAATTTGTGGCGGCGTATATCAGGTCATGTCACTTGTGTTAATTAATTAACAACGCTAATTACAACCCAACCTGGTACTTAAATAGCATAAAAACCACTTTCCCCAATGAACTGGTTCGCATTTATTTCCTTAGTCCCTACCTTAGAACAAAGATTAATAAAAACAGATGCTTGTTAACCATCGTGGATCATTTCTCAAAATTGGGTGGAATTAAATCCCTTAAACGGGCCTGAGCAAAAATAGTAGCAGATTCGTTTCTAAATCAATATATTTTAAAACACGGGGCCCCATTAAAAGTAATATCAGATAATGCTAGATAATTCGTAAGTAGTTTATTTGAAAACCTTTGCATGGGCCTTGGCATCTGCCATCCAAAAATCTTACATTATAGATAGCAATCAAATATTGCGGAACGCGTAAATGAGAATATAGTTAAAATTATTCGGGGATTTGTTAAGAATTATCATGACTGTTGGGACAACTGTGTCAATGAATTATGCTTTGCCTTGAGAACAGCAAAACATGATGCCACACACAAAAAAACCCGCAGAATTATTCCTAGGAAGAAAACTTTTAACGCCTCTGGACAAGCTATTTTTCGTTCAACAAAGACAGGAAGAGTTTAAATTGAATGCTATTCAGAAAATTATTAATGCGGCCATCAAAACCTCTGATGCGGCAAGGTCGAAACAAAAATTGTATTAAGATAGAAAGAGACGCGACGCAATATACGATAGACCAGAAAGTGGTAAAAATAATGCACTCTTTGTGATCTGCACCCGAAAATAGGGCAGCAGATTTGAGCCCAGGTTTGAGGGGCCTTTCATTATCGAGACAATTAAGTTTTCCACGATTTACTTAAAAGCGGAAAATGGACATCAAACAATTGCTAACATGGACCAGCTGAAACCGTACTATAGTCGTAGCGATTTTCTAGTCTTAAAAGATTTATTCCAGGTTCCTGGGAGCACGCCAAGAATATCGATTTTGCCATCGCCTAGCAAGGATCCCCAGCAACAGAAACAAGACCACAAGAGAATACTGAAGAAGGGACCGCGAAATGAAAGCAACAGCAGCCACAAGGTTCAGGCCGAGCAAGAGTGAAGAGAACGAAACACACAGAAGTCACCTTCAATAGAAGCCAGCGCCCATGGGAAAGCGGAAAAGGGTAATGGAAAATAAGCAAAGAGAGAGTTCAACGTCACAACCGAAGCCAACGACCTCGAGAAAAACCATAGGAATATGGCAGCCGAGATCTATGAAAAGAAAACAACTCGACGAGGCAAGATCCAGTCCTTTTCAAGAAACCAGAAAAACCAAGATAAGATTGAAAGATTCCGAGGCAACGTCCAGATACTACAAAGGAAAGAGGAAGCCAGAGTGCCAGAATCCTCAACCGACAAGAGAAGCAGGCCGATTCAACGCCCGAGGAAGGAAAAGAAAAGAGCGGCTGGAAGTGAATGCCAGCAGCCCGAGACGACAGAGAATCCAAAGTCTAAAATCTCCAACATGGCAAGAATTTTGCGAAAAAACAATGCACAAGTATAGAAATCAAAAAAGATAAGTGAACATTTTCCCTGTTTACTATTTTGTATTGAAAGTTCGATTTATGTCATGTGTTTAAATTTCCTAAATACTGCTTAAAGCAAGAAACTGAATTCGCAAGCTTGCGAGAATGTAGTTGTAACTATCTATTAAACAGAAATGATTTTTGAATTCGCAAGTTGGAGAAAATTTATTTTGTAAATACTTTCATTTGAGAATTCTCAAGTTACAAGAAACTAATTTGTGAATATGTTTGTTCGAAAGACTTCAAGTGTGTTAACTTAAAGAAAGATTGTAGCAAGGCTTTGTGAATTTTGTATAGCAACTATAACAAATGATGTAAAATGAATTTTAAAATATTCCATGTTAAAATATTCTATTTAATGTAGAAATGCTAATGTCAGCTTTTTAAATTATTGTAAAAGTTAACCTTGTACAAATGTAAGTTTTGGTCAAGCATGACTCTAAATACTTTGTATAAAAGATGAATTGTATGAAAGTATAGATTGAATGTGTTTAAAGTTAGGCTCTCTAGGCTTCACTTAAGAATTTTAAATTAAGCTCCTATGTTAGTACATTAGAACTAGCTTTGTGTTTAAGGAGTCTTCTGAGGTATCGAATGCCTTGTTTCTAACAAATCGTAGCGGTTGGATAGTGGTAGTGTATCTTCGCGGAAAAACAACAATAAAAATCTATTTTCACTCAGAACAATTTCTGGAAAGCGGGGGAAGAAGATTTAAAGTTTGGTGGGAATGAAAGTGTTTGAGGGCCAAAAATAATTTCAATAATAGGATTATGGTAGCAAAATAAAACGCTTGTGGAAAAATTTGACTAACGTCATTTCCTTAAAGAGGATTGGAAGGATCAAGAATGAGAACTTGTTCAACAGAGAAGAAGATGTTTGTCCCAGCCAATGTGTAAAAAAATTTTTTTTGAAGGTAAAATTCTTAGTTTTAGTATAGCTTTAGATATTGCGTAAAGTTGGCCCTAAACAGAAAAAGTTTTAATGATGAATTCAAGAAAGCACACTTGAAACAAGTTGAAAACTTTGAGGAGAAAGAGTTTTTGTAGAATTTACACTCTTAAACAAAGTCGTTTTGAAACCTTATTCTTCGAGTAGTTAAATTCTCGCAGCGGAAGATGTAAGGTTTATCCTAAGTTTATTAACAGGTATTTTAAGTTTTGTCTGTTTCCTATCTTATTCTAATTTCAGCTTACAATTTCCTGCCAGAATGTAATTTCAGAAACGCAGTGAATGCAAATGAGTAAGAGTACTATTTAAGTCGATGTTTCTCCGACTTCGAGAAAGAAAGAGTCTGATTTCCTGGCTAGCGCGCGTTTGCCATTTGGCTACATTCTCTCTGAGTTACTACGCTCGGCCATACTTTAGGCCCTTGCTTGGTTTCCCCGATTTAATTAATATTTAGGGGCAAACTACATAGATTTCTGATAGCTTCGGCTATACCTTTCAGATAGTTTTAGTTAAGCCTAGTTTAGTTTAAATTCATAGTTATCTAAGTTCAAGCCCAAGTAGAGGCTTTGTGTATACAGGTATTATACACATATATATTCAAGTAGGAGTTGATTGTATTTATTCTAAAAAATAAAGGGTAGTTAACCCTTCTTACGTCTTAGCTGTTTATTCACACACAAAGCGCTTTTTCGCTACTTAGTGTTCGTGGGGTACTAAGTCTGAACTTTGGAATTAAATAAGTAAAACCCCACAACATAAAAAGAAATTACCAGACAATTATGGTAGTATAGAAATTAGCACATGTATAAAATGAACAAATCGAAGGTGTCAATTTGCTATAGGAAAAGTACCTTCAATGTGGTTTGAAGCGCCTCTTGAAACAATACAGCACATACAGCGATGTGTGATGCTTATGATTATGTGGTCTATCAGTTCCATAGAAAGCGAGAGCCATTGCTCTTGCAAAGCAGTTGCAAGCGCGGCAAGGGTTTGAGATGGCGGATCGAGAGCAGCTAGACGTCTCCCTAAAGCATCCCAAATGTGCTCGATAGGGATCAAGTCAGGAGACCGAGCTGGCCACTCCATGCGCATAATTGTTTCCTGTTGAAGATAATCATCTACGATGTGAGCCCTGTGTGGTCTTGCGTTGCCATCCTGTAACAGGAAAGCATCACCCATTACCCCAGCGTATGGGCGCACATAAGCATCAAGGATGTCATCTTTATAAACCTGAGCATTCACGGATCCCCTTAAAAAGACATGGAGGTCCGTGCGTCCACCCAAAGAGATGCCACCCCAAACACAGACACTGCCTCTTCCGTATGCATCTCTTTCACGGATGTTTGACGGATGATAACGGGTTCCAGGTTCTCTCCATATCAAATAACGCCTACTCTCGCTTTCTAGATTAAACCTGGATTCATCCGTAAGGAAAACAGCCCTCCATTGATCAGGCTTCCAGTGGATATGTTGTCGTGCTCAGTGCAAATGGTCCCTCCTATGGCATGACGTTAGCGGCACGCAAATGGCTGGTCGCCTCGCATACAGACCACCTCCGTGAAACCTTCTACGCACAGTTGACGTTCCCACCAACCTTCCGGTGGCTGCAGGAAGGGAAGATCTAAGAAGAGTCGGAGTAGCGGTTCTATTCCTGCGTGCACATAATGTCAAATATCGGTGATCGACGCTCGTCGTAGCAGTTGGCAGTCAAGGGCTGAACCTTTTAGATGCTGAATCTGAATCTATGGTTTGAAATTGTCTACAAAGTTTATGAACTACAGAAGGACTCACATTTAGCCATCTGGCCACTTCTGTTTGACTTTGTCCTGCCTCAAGTCTCCCAATCGCTCTCCATCGTAGTTCTGCAGGCAAATGATGCCTGGAAGTCATTGTTACGAACTGGCTATCTTGGACTTCTGATGTCACTATCACAGTGAAATATGTGGGCTTGCCCTCAAACATGGACTTTCGTGCTCCCCGCAGATGACGTATTCCGACTACAGCACTACTAATTTGCATATTGAAGTTTTACTCAGCTACTCTTACTTGGCAACATATTCAAATTTTACACGGTTTGGCTTATTTTGAGGGAGTTATCGCTATTTTTGTCATTTTTCTTTAATATATTATAACCAGTGTAATTACAACTGCTAGAGCTGGCAGAAACTGAACACGTAGCGCGCAAATGCCAGAAACACATTCTATCTCAAGATCCAAAAACCTCAACTTAAGTAAACAGAACTAATTTGCAGTATGGTGAGAAATATTCAAAGGAGAAGTTATAATAAAGACCGACATAATAATAACTTGATAATTAACACAACATAGTCTATAAATTCACTCTTACAATTTTCATTGCTATTGCGGTGGTCACCCTCCTTATCGATATAACTTCAAATTTTTGCCGTACTGCTGGCCATCAAAATTGCTACATCATGAAAACTACATGCAGAAACGCCAAATGTGCATGAAAGGAACCATACACGCTGGGAAATACAGATGATTAGCATTCCACCGCATGCGCACAAATGGGGTATGAGTAACACAATCTACATTATATTGTAAAGACCTTATTTTGTACCAACCAATTATTTTTATTTTAAGAAACTTTCCCTTCTGATGTCAATTTCCTGCCAGAATGCAAATTTGAATGACGTATATGCAAAATATCAATGATTTCGGAAGTAGTATTTAAGTTAGCAGAATTGAGTTAGAAGTGGGAGGGTTTGGTAATTGACCCTGCATTCTTATCTCTTTTATGTAGCAAACTTCCCTATGCTGCAGCTTAACAACAATGCAATCGTAGCTTGTAATGCGGAAGTAAAATCAGCCAACGTCAACCCCGCCA
The DNA here is from genome assembly GCA_000611955.2 of Stegodyphus mimosarum. NCBI lineage: Eukaryota > Metazoa > Arthropoda > Arachnida > Araneae > Eresidae > Stegodyphus > Stegodyphus mimosarum. Next base: position 43,234 of record KK114931.1, read on the forward strand.
ATAAAATGCTGCAAATCATCATTTCGAGTATTGAACAGCGGTGTAGCTATTGGAAAATATGTATTAACGTCCAAAGGTCAGAGCTCCTGCTTGTTAGACGGAAAAAGCGGAATTTAAACCCAAAGGAAAATCTATTCCTCTTAAAAGAGCCGATTTCCATTGTTCCAAAGGCTAATTACCTAGGAATCATCGCTAATAACAAACTCACTTGGTTACATCACATTGATCGCGTAAAATGCAAAGCAATTAAAGTCGTGAAGTGCCTACTTCCCATCATAGGGAAATACTTAATGCTTGATCTTTCAAAGAAAAACCTCATCTGCACTTGAAGTATTAGACCCTTGATGACTTATTATTCGCCATCTCGGGCTACTGCTACTCTTTCGGATGTACACAAGCTTCAAATTTTACAAAACAGATTTTCAAGGATCAGCTCTAATGCACACTATTTTGTTCGAAATAAACTTCTACATGCTGATTTCAAACTGGATAGATTGGATAACTTTCTCAAGAAAGCTAACGAAAAATTCCTCGAGAGTGTTCAATATTGTCACCAAATGAAATTTTTTCTAACTTTTCACTACGAAGTGCTCAACGAAGATAGATATCTTCGCCTCCATGCAGACTTCATTCTCAGTGAAAACTAAGGTTAGGTTAGGTTAGGTTATTCAATTATGGCAAAGCACACGAGGGCTATCTGCCTAAAGGGATGGATGCCTTCGTGGAGGACTTTCTAAGGGAAACTAGCTCGTATACACGTTACACATGGGGAAAACCACGAAAACGCCCATGCAGCCAGCCCGTTCGCGGGATTCGAACCTCGGACCGAACTACCAGTGTTCAGCGTCTTTACCGCTCGGCCGCTGGTGGGCCCAGTGAAAACTAAGACTTTAACACTTATGAAAAGTTCTTGTACAGTTATGACATTGCTTTAATACAGATGTATTATTCCAGCAACATTCTTCAGTTACAGCACTGGTGTGGGTGACCACCCATGTGGCCCCTTCCTCTGCTCGTTGTGTTATGTAGCTCCTATTACTGAACTTCAGCACCTATGATTTGTATACAGATTCATGAACTGCCTTCTGCAACTAATTATATATAATCTTCATTTATTATTTATTCCACTGCATTTTGTTTACTACACTTTTGGATGAATTAAATCCATATCGCATGATACACGCGGTCATGAACTCTGATTGTATATGCTGCCATCAGTATTATTATCCAGGTTAATCTGCATAGCGATTAGAACTGTTATTATAAGACTGTTTTATGCATCAATTACTCACCCTCCATCCATCTAGCTGTCCTCGTAGGCTCATTGAAGTAATCACGATACTTCAAGCCCCCACTGAGGCAAGCACATCAAGGCAGCCGGAAAACGACATGCATTTTGCATGTTAATCGCGGTGACTAGCGGAACCTGGAAAGTTATAAGTGAAGAATTAATTACAAGTAAAGCGGTTTATGCCGCGAGCGAGATTTATGCCGTGTGGTTGCAAGTAGCTGTGTAGTTGAATATTTGTTCTAGCCACTTACTTTTAGCTTATTTGATATTTCAGACTCGGTTTTGCCGTGTGCCGTCAATATATCAGATTTAGATTGAAGTAGGAATCAGTCTTCTAGTTAAAATTTAATCAGTTTTGTTGTACATACTATTTTGTATGTAATTTACTTCGCCGTAAGTAGTGGTTAGTTTGGGAGCACCAAGTGTGTGCCTGTTCAGTTTAATTTAGTTAAAATAAAAAGGTTGTAAATATAAATCCTTAAATAAATATGAAACTTTCGTCCACAGTTATGCGTTTTTCGAGACATAACGAGAATTCATTCTGTCTCGAGAATTCGTTCTGTCTTGTTCTGTCTTGTCTTCAGTAAGGTTATAAGGTATATCTCCCACATTCTTAGCGTGCCTTCGTGGTGTAATGGTCAGCACACTGAGCCGGTATTTCAGAGGTCCGTGGTTCGATTCCCGGCGAAGGAATTGCATATTTTTCATGTCTCCTGCTACTAAATAACCTAATGTCTCTACACTGGCGCCCGAACTAAAAAGGTGGTAGATGATGATTCTCCACCACCGCGATTTGGCGATTAGGTCCCCAAAACCCCAGTCGCCCTTTAAAAGGGGGATTATATAAGGTATTTCTCCCGCCTTCTTCGCATGCCTTCGTGGTGTAGTGGTCTGCATGCTCGACGCGTAACCGAGAGGTCCGTGGTTCGATTCCCGGCGAAGGCGTTGCTCATTTTTCACCTCTTCTGCATCGAAAAAAATACTTAATGTCTCTACAGTGGCGCCCGAACTAAAAGGGTTGTGGATGATTACTCTCCACACCCAGGATTTGGCGACTAGGTCCCCTAAAACCCTAGTCGCCCTTTAAAAAGGGGAGTATATAAGGTATATCTCCCACATTCTTAGCGTGCCTTCGTGGTGTAATGGTCAGCACACTGAGCCGGTATTTCAGAGGTCCGTGGTTCGATTCCCGGCGAAGGAATTGCATATTTTTCATGTCTCCTGCTACTAAATAACCTAATGTCTCTACAAGGTCTACATTTTTATGCTCCCGAAAAGAATCAGACTCTACAGTATATAAATGAAAGACTGTACAGCAGATTTCTCATTCGTAAATCACGTTTGTACTTTATTTTTGTGTGCAAATTTCATTTTGTACCTTGTATAAGATGAAGAAACTCAGAATGTTTCGGAATTCAATCGCGTCATAATCTTGGCCTGTCGGAAGTGCCGTTTATAGTTCTGTGACATTGCTACTCGTGTTAATCTGGATCAAGCAAGTACATAATCGATGACTTCAGGAGAACAGAATTCCAAAAGATCCTGAGTCAGGAACTTGGATCGTGTGCAGGATGGGAAATGTTCGCACTGATAGTATGACAGCGTTTGCGGCACCACGGACTGTCAGCGCGACGGCCATTGTTGCGGACGCTGCAGCAGAGACAGGGACGCCTACACTGGGGTGATGAACGACGACACTGGACAGAGAAATAGCATCACATCGTCTTTTCAAACGACTACCAATTCTGCTCACAACATTATAATTGATGTATCCATCTGTGGAAGCACTGAGAAGACCGAACTTTGCCAGTATGCATTCATCACCGTCATACGGGCTCAGCACTTGACATGCTGGTAGGGAGTGTCATTCGGTACACATAGTTCATTTTTTGATCACATAGCTGGTTATATGGAGAGCTGCCATTGCACTTCTGACATTTTAAGACCGTAGCTGTTCTTTATCTTCGAGGCGTCTATTTTTCTCATTATACTTTATGCGCACAATAAATAAGATCCTGCTATTTGCTTTTCTCCCATGTGTAGCAATTTTAATGGCCAGCAGAGTAGTTCCTATTCAGCATCTTTAAGTACTGAATATTAACTTGACTTTCATTTCTTAAATAAATATTGATATATATATATATTTCT
>KK114931.1:49714-148820 GCA_000611955.2 Stegodyphus mimosarum
CCTATGATTATGAATGAATTTCTCTTCATTTAATTTCGAACCTGATATTTTAAAGGATACTGTTTTGAACAAACTGAAGTGACGCATTTTAGTTCAAGGATGTAAATTATCGTCTTATTTTGAGTTTCAGTATATAACGCAAGGAAACCCTGGATATTTTCAGGCAGCTAGAGACTTTCTGTTTGAAGCTATCGGTTACCAAAAATTTTACCTCGGGTACCATTCTCGAAAGAACAGATTAAGTTCATGAGTATTTTCTTTCATGTCCAATATGGTATACATATGTGTGTATATATATAAATTATGAATTTTAATGGAACGTAACATAGTGAAGATTTTTTGGATAAAAAGATGGTTTTTCTTCTTTAAAAATAATTGTTAAAACATATTTCTGGTAATAATCCGAATTAATTTTAACATTTTTTCTACTTTCTTTCTTTTAAGTTTTCTGTTATAAGAGAATTCAGTAATAACAATAAAATTTTTGAAAAACTTTTCTTGCTTTTCTCTGAATCAATATATTAAGTCTTTTTCTTCTCTTTTTCAGCAGTAAATCGGTCTTTGTCTACAGCAATCAGATAAATATATCCAAGTCTCCTCAGTTGTAATTAAATATTTCCATTTTTCGCCTGCCAAATAACTTTCATACAGCAATCTGCACATAGTCTTGCGCTAAGAAACATGTTTCGGCGTTAGGCGATGATCATCATGTTCTTCTCTTTATTAGCTTTAAATCAGATTTCATAATTTTGCTCATGGTTCCTATAGAAATATTTAGAGATTTTGCAGTATGTCTTTGGTGGCTGGATTTATCTTTAAAACATGAAGATGCGACTTAAGATTTAATAAGAGCTGCAAGTATCTTTCTTGGGTTTGCATTTTTCCTAGTCAGATGCAAACTTTGATGTTTCTTTCCTTTCATATTACTTATATCACTTATTTTACGTGTAGAAGTATTAAAACCATGATTTTTCACATTTTTTAAATAATTAAAGAAGAATATTTGATTCCCGACAGCTCAAAAATATAGCTTTCGATTCATTGTTAATTTTTCAGCGACATTTTAAAGAAAAGAATACCTTTCACGCTGCAGACGATAATTACACCGTATTCCAGTTTGATGCTAAGCGCGTTTGTATTTTAAAATTAATATTTAAATGTATGGAGAAAATCAAAATCGTTACAAAAATGTTTAAACACCCTCTTTATATATATATATATATATATGTGTGTGTATACAAATTGATTCATACACACACACACATATATATACGTGTGTGTGCGCGTGTGTGCGCGCGCGTGTGTGTGTGCGTGTGCGTGCGTGTGTGCGTGTGTGTGTGTGTGTGTGTGTGTGTGCGTGCGGGCGTGCGTGTGTGTGCGTGTGCGTGTATCAATTTGCCTAAGAGATCATTCCGATCAAAAAATCATTCTAAGTAATTGTCTCGCATGTGCACTCAGTTAAACATTTTCTGTATAGTCTATACTCTATTTTTTCCTCGTTAAGAGTAGAGACGGCCGGTTATGCTGTTAGAAAAGATTTGCTTAAATGTTTCAGATATTAAGCTTGGTGTCTAAGAAAATCTTGATACTATAAAGCAAACTTCAGAACTCACTTCATAAACTGGTTACATTAATTCTCTCTTTTCTTATCAAACTTTAATGATTGTAGATAGCTTCATTTGATATATAGCTTTGAATTTACTTTACCCTATTCTTTTTAATATTTTCATCAAATTCGAATATTATTCGGAGTCTTCAACATGATGAAACAAATAGATTTATCTCTATCTCTATTTCATTTGTTCTTGATAACTCCGATAACAGGAGATAAGTTGTCTGAATTCATGTATTATTAGAAAGCGCCACAGAAGCTTTAGAACTAAACATTCACGAAATATATTTTTCTTAATCGTAAAGTGAAAATGCTTGTTTTGAAATATTCTCTGCTTGGGCTGTTACTAGGAGTACTTTGCTCTGAAGCCTCTTATGAAGAGAGTAAGTAATTAATTTTCTTTGTAATATTGAAATTTAGGATAAGACAGATGCTTAAGATTTTTGTTGAAATATGTCTTTTTTAAAACATTAGATTATAAACTTAAAATTTCTAGACGTTTGCAACTTCGACAAATGAAATAAAATGAGTTATTCAAGACCAATACCAGCACACAGCTGAAAATGTAAAATTAATTGCATCGAATTTAGGCTATTAAATTTCAATATTTGTGGATAATGTCTACTGCATCTGCCATTCCTATTAGGGTGCTTCCGTTTCTGTAGCTTAAAATTAAGACAATCTAATCATATAAAATTCATACAGATTGAGCATATACTTTATACGAAATTATTAAAAAGTAAGTGGTTAGTTCTTAGAACTAGGCATATTCCCCTTTCACTTAAATTTCCGTTAAAATACCATTATTTTTATTTTAATGTAGAAAGATACTACTGTTTTCAAACTACCAAAAGCCGTGGCTTCTGACAGATCTTTAAAAAAATACCTTTATTAAAATGAGAATTATAATGCTGCCTTCATGTAAAACCGAAACTTTGTTGTTACAAAAACAGTTGTTATTTCTTTCAAGATATCACGCATTTCGAAAAACATTCATGAAAACAACTCATAAAAAATTGCCATGCTTCAATCCTACACTGCTGGCCTTTAAAATCGTTGTACTAGTGAGGAAAGCAAATAGCAAAGGAATATTTATTGAACATATTCGTATACAATATAAAGAGAGGAAGGTAAGATTTCATTTGGGTATGGTTTGGGCTACACAGCGTGTAGAATTCATTACACACAACTGCCACCTCTGGCAGCAACAACGATTGTATCTGGCTGAGCATGGATTACAGATACAGGTACTTCATTCCATGAGTCTCCAATTCCATGCCAGAGTTCATCAAGTGGCTTGCGAGTGGTAGTGTGCTAGTCTCTCGTCAGCCCATGACCAGGTGTTCTGAATGAGTAAGAGACCTGGAAAACATGCAGGCCAAGGAAACGAAACAGAACAGCAGACGGAGTAGGTTCTTGCCCTGGCGTTAACCGTACAATGATGATTGCCGGCCTAGCAGATGTATTCTGTATCTACTATAAGTCACATTAGAGCATTAAAAGACCATTACATGAAAATTAGATGTGCAGACGATACGCATACCACGTATATTAATACAAATTAGTATTTTATACAAAGTTAGATTATTTAGACATGATTAAGTATTATGATAAGTCCAAGTATATAGTATAAAGAAAGTGATTTTATTATTTTGAATAACAGCATGTGGTGCATAGTTAAGAGTAAGTGTAGTATAAGTTAAGAGTAAGTGTAGAGTAAGTTATTATATCTTGTGAGATGAAAGTAAAACTACAGTTCAAGGGACAAGAGCAGCAGTAGAACACCCTCTGTACCTAGAAAGTTAAGGATAGCATGGACAACATGCGGTCGTGCATTGTCTTGTTGAGCGATTTGAGAGCAAAGCCACGAATCGTTTGCGATCAGGAATGTAACTGCGGCTATTCACATTATCAGCTATGCGGGCAAGAAGTGACCGAGATGTGTGCCCAGTAGCGCCCCAGGATTTAGACCCGTATGACAATGAAGAATGCAAGGTGGCAACGTTCGTTCTCCTCGATGCCTCCGCGCAAGCTGTATGCAAAAACGCAATTTGTTAAACGATGACGTGGTGTCGCTCCAGTGTCCACTGTCGTCCTTGTCGCACCACTATAAATACCTTGTCTGTCCTGCAGCCTCAAGGGAAGCTGCAACAATTTGTCCATGGTGCTGCAGACGCCATTTAACTTTACATGCGAACATTTGTTGTCCTGCATATGTACTACGTCTTGACTAAGAGTACGTAGCGCAGCTATGCGATTCCCGCAAGCCCAACATGGCTGCTTTGGCGTTCAGCATGGCCTCCTGGATCTATCGATTTCCCATTCGCCTAACAGTCACGGGATCCCGACCAGCAAAAGCAGCAAGGAAGGCAATGCAATTTTTTTTCTGTCAACAAGATCTATAGTTTCCAAGTTTCTATCGAACGTTGCAAACCTAAAGTGAACCGCATAGATGTTTCAACGATGGAAGATGCTGTAAATGTGAAGGTCCTCACAGAAGTTCTACCTGTATTTTCAATGATGGTCAAGAACCTAAATGTATTTCCTGCGGTCAAAATCATGTAAGCTCATTTAAAGGATGCCCAGAATATCAGATAAGACTCGCCGAGATTTAAACGAATATGATACGACGCAACCCAGTACCAGCCAAAACTGAAGTTAACTTCCCTTCATTACTAAGGACGATCCACCTATCAGCTTCACTGCGAAAAAATTCTTCTACAGTGAAATACTTAAGAAAAATATTTCTGAAGAAGAAAAACTTAACCCCATCTTTGATGTATTTACAAATGATAGAAATCTCAAGTTCCTGCAAAAATTTCTTCGAATTGTTCAAAAAATGCTAAATTCTAAAAATTAATATTAGAACTGCAAGCTCTTCAAATTATGTTAGTTTTCTCCGAACTAGATGATTAACTCCGATTGGCTGTCCAACACAAAACTCCGCCCACTCATCCATCTCTTCACCCAGCTAAGTAATTTTTAATACGCCATTGCCAATGTTACTTTCTCTTTTTTCACTAACTCTCATTTTTTCTGAATCATCTTTTGTTTTACTCAGAGACTTTTCTCTCCTTCCTCTGCCACTTCTCAGCCATGTAGACTTTCCTATTATTTCCCTCTTTCTTTCTTTTCTCCAACTCTGTACATTCTTATTACTACTCTAATGTGGAGGCGCGGGGTTTTGAATCACAGGTACTCCGAAATTTTTCCTCATTGGCATTGGCAAGCAAAAGCAGCAATGTCGCGGAATGATAAGCCGCAGTCCCAATAGGCCATGATCCTCCTGCGGTAGAATTCTGACATGTGCTGGTTAGAAGTTCTCCTTCTTACACAAGGCACAACACATCTTTTACACAAATAAAGAATGGAATTTGATTTCCAAATGAGAAACATACTATGCAGTCTTCCTGTTTATGTTCAATGTAAATTGTGCAGTTCATACCTGTTTGTGAGTATTCGGTTGGATGTTAATCATTTGAATATAACAGTATGTAGCATTTTTAACGCAAATTTGAATTTGTTTCAGGTTGCCTTCATGGTGTAACAAATTTAATAACCAGTAATGTGTAGCAAAAAATGCTTTGTTCATTGATTAAAATGAGTAGAAAATAGTCAGTTATCTTTCATTTTCCTGTAATACATGGTAATAAAATTTGAGATTTATAGGAAATTTTTGTCGCGTAAAGTTGATAGGTTTTAAAACTTACTCTCAGCTTACATAAAGCACTCGATTAAATGTTAAGGGCATGCAGTTTAAAAGAAAGAGCGCATGCGCTTCATCTTTGATCGCATGCTTTGGAATGCTAACCATTTGCATATCCCAGCATGTAGCCTTTCATACAAATTTGACATTTGTTGCATGCGGTTTTCATGGTGTAGACATTTTAATGGCCGGTAGTGTAAAAAAGAAAATATTTATTTCTTAATGTGCATATTCGAAATATGTGAAAGTTAAGCTAATCAGCCAGTAAGGACCATGCGCAACTGCTCGATTTTCTCATTTTGCTCCTCCTGCCTTCAATGGGTCAGTGTTTCCTGACATAAAACAGTTATATATCATTCTGTTCGTCTAAGCAAATTTTTGATTGAAACACAATGAATTTAAATACGAGAAGAAAAGTTTTTCTGCATTTAAGTGAGGTGAAGTTACACAGCGTATGTATTAAAGTCTGGAAATAAATTCTAAAGGGCCTAACTCATTTCTGAGTGATTCGAAACACCAAACCAAATTATTGTCGTTAACAACATTTTGTACTCCGTAATCGCAAGGTTCTTTTATCTGATCATCGTTTGATAATCAGACAAATATTAACCCGTGATTACAGCTAAATGATGTAATTGTCATTTGACATTTATATTTAACTCACGTAGATGATATACTTTTCGAATTTTTGCTGACGTCACAAATGTTTGAACTACAACACTCACTTTGAGCAAAAGTCAAGTTTAAAAGATTTTAACTGTTGGTCATTTTACAATTCGAAAGTTCTAGGAAATCGAAAAAACGGTTTGTAAAAGAAATATAAGAAATCCAAAATGAAATACATCATTTATCATTGAAATTTATGATCCGAAGCTTTTTACGCAGTACCAATTAAAGAGTTAGGGTAAAATATGAAAATGATAAAATTCTCTAAAATATGAGCTGTTATCTGAAACGAAGGCTAAAATGTAATCGATAAATTAAATGTTATTAACTCTAAAATGTCTTTCCTTTAATTTATAGTGAAACAAAAGAATAATGAATGAGCGTGCATTCTCTGTACTGCTCAGAAATATTCCTTTATTATCAAATTATAACAAACGCATATTCAGTTATTTATAGGCCAGAGTCTCTTAAATTCGATATAACGGGGAATAAGAGGATGTCGAGTTATTGAAAATATCGAATTTTGCGGAAGAATGGACGGATTATTCAAAACTCAAATTTTTTCTGACACCTAAATCCATGTCAGTTTTATTTTTTTTTCTCTTTCTCCAGTCCTTTAAGGTGTTTAGTTTTATTTCCATTGTCATATTGATTTCTTTTCTTTTCTTCTTGTTCGAAATTTTTACACAGACAACACAACGCAACACTTGTAAGCCTGAATATAAAGTGAAAGATTGAACCCAGAATGAATTAAAAGTTTCACTTGAATGGATTAAAGTAGGGTACAAACATAAACCTGCTAATACTTACCAAAGGAAAGGAGGAATGTGGTAATCGAGAGCGCTTACCTGACTTTCTTCAGCCACTTTGTTTCTGAGAAGAGGAATGGAGTTAATTGGAATTTCCACGAAGAGAATAAAACCTGTCACCAAATTTCATTATACAGGTTTCAAGAGATACTGTCACAAAACGAATAGACAAAAATTGCAGTAATTAAAATGCGTAGAGTCATTAGGATTGTTTGAAACAGGAATCACGAAAAATGAGCAATGCCCTCACGGAACTCGAACCTGGATCTCTCGAATACGCGCTGAGTGTGTTACCACTACATCATGAAACCATGCGGAAAGGAGAGAGAAAATACATTATGTATTCCTCCTTTCAAATGGAGACTGGGAATTAGAGTATCGCCAAATCCTGATGAAGAATCTTCGCCCACCACCTTTTATTTCGGGCGCCACTGTAGAGTCATTGGGATTTTTTGAAGTAGGGGCCCTGTCTAGCTGCTGTTCGACTGCTTCTTTATTTTTGATTACTGGGGAAAATATCATCTTGTTTGTTTTAGTTCAATTATGGGTGTATAGCTTAGTTTCTTTGCTGACACTCCGTCGAATTTTTCGATTATACGCCTAATCGTTTTAGCTTGATGAAGTTTATAGCTTCCATTTTTTTTTTCTCTTTAAGTTTCGATTCCTAGATATGTATATAATTATCCAAGATTTCGAATGTCGAAATAATCGTTTAGAATTCGTTCAATTTCTTAAACTGATTCATCCTTGTCGCTCACGACTAATGTGTCATCAACGTATATCATTATACAAGTTCTTGCATTTTTCGTGTTTAATGCAGATAAACATGGATCAGCCTTTCTTTGAACATATCCTGGTTTGCACAGGATTTCAGCTATTTTGTGATTCCAGCTTCTACCTGCCTGTTTTAGTCCATAGATACTTTTGTTTAATTTACAGACTGCTTCTGAAGCAGAGGTGTAACCTTCTGGTTGCTTCATCTCTATTTCTTCTTTCAGGTCTCCATATAGAAAAGCTGTTTTTACGAAGTAGTTTACGTGCATGTTCTTTTGAGCTGCTATTGCCAGGATAGTCCTTATTGTGGTTTATTTTACACAATGGCGTAAATGTTTCATTGTAGTCATGTCCGAATTTTCGGCAATATCCTTTAGCTACTAAACGAGCTTTATATCTGGTAACATTTCCTGAAACGTCCGATTTTGTTTTGAATGCCCATTTGTTCTTGTTGCTTTCTTTCCTGTTGGAAGATCGACTAATTCTCATGTTTTATTTCTCTTTAGTGATTCCATTTCTTCTTTCGCTGATTTTAACCACAGTTCCATTTCTTTGATTGGGAAAGTTTGCAGTTCTTGTCAGTCTTTAGGTTTTTTTATTTCTTTGTTCTTAGCCATATATGGCAGTCGGTTTGATGGGATTCCCTTAGTCGTTCTCTGGGATCTTCTAGGTAATAGAGAAGTTTCTTTTGTTTCAATTCCTTCCTCTGTTGTAGCATCTGGACATGATTCTCTTGATTTAATTTTCTTTAAGAGTTCATTCTATTTCCTCATTCTGTTCATTTATCAGGACTTGTATTTCTTCTCATCTGCTTGGCGAACATGACGTGTCCTGACTAGACAGTGAATTTGACTACAAACTATGTCCTATGGAGTAGCAAAGACGCCAAGATGAGAAGGGTAAAAATTACCTTTTATTGTTTTCCTCGTTTCACAGACGCTTCCGCACTCCGGGATACAAAGACCAACCACTTGTGGTCTGAACGTAAAAATATAAGACTACTAATTAAATAAAATTTAAATAAGAGCTATTAATATTTTACACAGATGACTAACACTAAGACTGGCCTTTTAAATTACTACGTCTAGTACGCAAACTGCGGAAACTACAATACGTCTTTAGCTCTCAAGAGGATTAAACGCCTCTTGCCTTAAAGGCGGACAGTAACTGATGGCAAGCTCGCTTTAAGACTCGTGGCAAGATGGATCACTCTCTCTCCTTTTGCTACGCTCTTGGCAAAAAGCCACAACTTAAATATTTAAGCGTTAGCAAGTACAATTTTCATAAACATATTCACGCGTTAATTCTGGCCGGAAGTGGAAAATAAGAGATGATTATAAAGTTTTAAAATGAAATAAACGATAGTCAAACTTAAGATCCTTACATACTTCCCGCCAGAGTTATTAAAAGTTTGAAACTAAGGTCTAAACGACCTGGTTGAAAACTTTTAATTCTAAAATCTAAGCCTAACGCGAGGCCAGTCTTTTACAAAAAACTCCTCACTAAAACTATATAACCTAGAAATTATGTAAAAAGCGGTTTTATAACATTTTCTACAGGGACAACTATTCTTCATGTGTTATAAGCTCCTAAAAACAGGAATTTCTTGTCTCTTTTCGATTCCCTCCAGATCTGAAAGAAAAACTAGTTTAATCAATTTGTCAAGAAATTAAATGGCAAGTAACATGAACACGTATATATATATTTTAAAAAACTCAATTCATTCATACAATTATTTAATTATCTCCCCGTGTTCTCTGACATGTGTTGTAAAGAGAGAAACACCAAACACGGGCGTGTCTATGTACAAATGTTCAACACTACCGCCTACAATCAAAACACTAACGTGTTAAAATTCAACATAGCAAAACCTCAGAATACACCTTACATTCATCTCTGAACCCTCAGGTACTATTCTAAACAAGTGGCTGACACTGCAGTATAGTGTCAGAGAGCCTAACTACATTCATTTTTTCCAAATTTAGCAAATATTCACACTGCGTAATGCTTTTTTTTCAGTCATACCATTAAGTTTAGAAATTTGGCATTTATACAACATTTCCTCTTTTAACATATCACAGTACTTCTTAAATTTTAACGGAACAGTTCACATATATATAAAAACACATTAGTATGCCATTAATTCTACATATTTGAAAACACACAATTAACCTTGTCCTGTTGAAAGCAAGTGCTGTTTCTTTTATATTTAAATACTACATCTCACACGTCCTCCAGACTAAAATGGCTTTTCTTAAGAGAATCTTTTAAATAAACCTTTATACAGTATTTTTAAAAGGTTCTTAAGGTACTTTTCTTATACAGTTACAACAGCTTTTACAATACTGAAGTATTTACACTTTACTATTATATAATAATTTTAGATTACTCTCGAGTAGTTAAAAAAAACATTAACAAATAGGTAAAACTCATTTCTCGCCTTTTTTGGCGATAACGGTAGACCTCACATGACGTAAAACTTCTACTTAAATTCTGCCACTTGCAGTAAGAATGAAGAATTAACTTAGTTTCAAAGTAACATAAAGTTTTACTTATCTTTACGATATTCGGACATCCGCTTAGCCGCCCACTCCTGGAAGGTTGCAAAGACCATGGTTTGATTGATGCGACGCCTTGTCCGGGCCTGACCCTCAGTCTCCTCCTCAATCCGTTTTCTTTTTGGGCGTGCTTGATGGCCGTTGAAAAACTTCTTCCTAGCCGTTGGTTGGTCTCCCGGTCACTTGATGGGTGCTGTCCTTGGAGGCGTCAGGAGAGTTGTAGTCGGTTGTTGCCGGGTTCTGCCTGTTCGCTGTTCGAACTTTGGTTGCTGCCTTGAGTCTGCAGTTGGCTTTCCCGGGTCAGTTCGTGGACAACTTGCTGCGCGTCCTTTCCGACCATTCGCCATTTCTTTTCTCACAGGTGCTATGACTGCAGCCATTTCTTCTTGCCCTCTTCGTACTGTTAGAATTTCTCTCTTCCTCCTGTTGGAGCCGGTCGTGCTCTCTCTTTTCTGGTCGGGGGGATATCTTCCTTTTCTTGTTACCTTCGGTCTTCCATCGGGGGGGGGGCTTTTCTTTTCTTATTTATATATTTACTTGTGGCTAACTCTGGCGGTCGTTGTTGTAGTACCATTGAGATGGTTTCTGCCGTATCGGATCCTGCAAAAGTTATTAAAAAATCTTCATTTTATTTCGATTTTAAAACGGCTTGATTTGGTCGATATTATGTCGGCAAATGTTTCACCATTCTTGGCTTTTAAGACTACTACAGCGTGGGTTACTTTTTTAATAACGTATAGCCCTTCAAACTGTGGACAAAATTTTGCTACTTTATCTTTTGACGCTGAAAAAAGTGAATGTTTCTGCTTAAGTAGTTCATCCCCCACATTATAACTTACTTCCGGTTTTTTTCTATCATAGTACAGCTTCTGTTTTCTCTGCGAGACTTTGGTGTTTTCCTTTGCTTCATTAATTAATTTTTGTATATCCGACATTTCAAATTTAGGCACCCAATTCATTCGATTTCTGAACATAAAACAATTTGTGCAGTGCGTTATAATCTTCCTGCCTAAAAATAACTCAGCAGGAGTTTTGCCCGTCGTGTCGTGTTTGGCGCTCCTAAGGGCGAAAGCTATTTAATTGACATAACTTTCCCAGCTTTTCCGAAAATTTTTAACATAACTACGAATAATTTTAACTATGTTTCCGTTGACCCGTTCCCCTATATTTGATTGTGGCCGGTACGGGACCATTTTTAAATGACGTATGCCCAGTTTTTGATACATGTCTTGAAAAATGTTGCTTATAAACTGAGGACCATTATCCGATATAACATTTAGGGGCGCCCCGTATTTTAAAATATATTTATTTAAAATAGAATCAATAACTAATTTCGCAGAGGCCCGTTTCAGGGGAACAATTTCGGTCCATTTACTAAAATGGTGAACCATAACAAGGAGATACCGACTTTTATTTAACTGACTTTTCGGAAAAGGGCCCAATAAATACATGCCAATTATTGCATTTGGAAATTCTGATTTAATGCTATTTAGAAACCCGGCTGGGCTGAAATTAACATAATTAACTACCTAGCATGTTGGGCAAGACTGGACATACGCCCTTGTTAACTTTTGCAGTTGAGGAAAATCAAGGGAATGTATCGTATGGGATGTGAGCATTGCCACTTTAACACTATTTCCTTCTTCATCTATCTTTGTTCTTGACAGGGCATCTGCTACGACATTTTCCTTTCCTGGCGTGTGTTTAATTATCGAATTATATTCCTCTAATTTAAGGACCTATCTTATTAGTCCTGGGAATAGATTCTTTCCTGAATATAATCTAGCGACCGCCACATGATCAAAGTAGACCGTTATTGGAGAACTTCCAAAATAAACTCGGAACTTCTGTACCGCTAGCAGAACCGCAAGTGTTTATCTTTCTGTCGCTGAATTATTTCTTCGCGTATCATTCAAATTACGACTAAAGAATGCCACGGGCCACCTATTTCGGGAAAAAGCTGCTCCTACGGCATAATCCGAGGCTTCGGCCGCGATTTCTAAATTTTCATCATTTTAGGAAAATTTCAAAACAGGGGCTTGTGTTAACGCTTGTTTTAATTTTTCAAAAGCGGTGTTACTTTCGGCTGTCCATTAAAATCTTGCCTTCTTTTGTTTTAACTTTAATAGCAGTTCGGCAATGGTAGCAAAATCCTTCATAAAGGACCTATAGTATTAGGAGAGCCCTAGAAAAGATGATAGGTTTTTCGCGATATTTGACGTCGGATAATTTTGAACCGCAATTATTTTTTATTTGTCTCTCTCAATTCCTTTCTGAAAAATTTTATAAGCCAAATAACGAAATTCTGTGGCTGCGAACT
This sequence comes from Stegodyphus mimosarum, assembly GCA_000611955.2. Lineage (NCBI taxonomy): Eukaryota > Metazoa > Arthropoda > Arachnida > Araneae > Eresidae > Stegodyphus > Stegodyphus mimosarum. The sequence continues at coordinate 62,160 of KK114931.1, forward strand.
TACACTTTTCAACATTAACTTTTATACCAGCCTCATTTAAAAATGAAAACACTTCTTTTAAGTCTTTAATTTGTTGTTTTAAATTATCACTAGCAACAATAATGTCATCTAAATAAATAAAAGTGCTTTTCCCGAGGACGAGTCTTAAAACAATGTCCATACAATGTTGAAATGTTGCTGGCGCCCCTGATAGGCCAAACGGCATACGCAAAAATGCCAATAACTAAGTGCCAGACTTAGTTATGAAAGCAGTTTTGGTACATCTTCAGGTTTTATGCCTGTTTGAAAATATCCAGATGTTAAATCTTATGTGGTCATATATTTAATGCTTGATTTCTTACAATAAGAAATATAATTTTTACCCAAAAAAAATTTCTTAATTGGGATATACAGTGGTACTTTATCTATACATTTGCACCTTTCCCCTAAGCTGCTACCACCGTCGCATTATCCGAACTGTAGGTTCTATACCGACGAAAATATTTTTTAAAAAATTCTTCTGCCACAAAGCTACGCTGAGCTCCTTGTATCCAGGAGGGCAGTGGCTAGAATACTAATACTTCACACTTCAGCCTTCGAAAGAACTTAATTTTTCTCAACAACTGTATTGAGCTTGATGGTAGATGGATTTTGTTGACCTCCGGACTTCCGCACCGTCCCATCAGCAGAAATCCGTTTCAGTTTAAATCTTCTTTCTTCTTTTCCGCGCCTTTCCGCTGGCCTTCAAACATTTTGTCTGGCTTATTATTGAAATGTCGACGTTCGCCGGTTGTTTTCGAATATTCAGGTTTCTTTGACCACTGATTCGCCTTGCTCCGTAGCCATGATCTTGCCTATGCTGTGGCCTTCGCGCACCAAACTGGCTTCGTTGCTCCAACTGGCGTCTTCTTTCAATGTCCGCCGTTCTTCTGCTTTCAAACTGGATTGCGAGCTCAAATTCCTTAATTCATAGAGTCTTGTACCTGGGGAAGTAACCTAGACAAAATCACTTGTATTATTTCAGGATCCGGCCGGCTTCCATACAAAAGCTTAAATACTTGTATTTTTCTTAAAATGAAGCTGGAGAGGTCCTCAATTCTTTGCTGGTGTGTGCTGAAGAATTCCGCTTCTATTTTCGTACGATTTCTTACTACTGGGAAGGCCTTTACTAAGTCAGTATTGAAATTTTCGTAAGTGTAGGTGGAACTTCCCGGTTGGCTCAAAAGACTTTTTCCGATGCACTTGAACCAACTAAGCGCTTGACCCCTCAAAGTGCTAGTAGCCAACGTCACTTTTTGGATTTCATGGACTGGATACAACATAAAATGGTCATCTAATTTTTCCAGTAAGTTATTCACCGGGGAATTCCCGTCGAAGCTCGCTGCTGGCTTCATCGATGCTCGCATGGTCTGGACGATGCACCCAAATCCCTCTAGGGTGGCAGCTGGCATTTCTGAATTTAAGGCCGATGCCACGGGTACATTAACGTCCTCTTGAAAGGTCAGCCATGGGCCTTCTTCTTCTGGCGCCACTATCAGGACTGGTATTCCTTCTTGTCTGCTTCGCGAACATAACGTGTCCTGACTAGACAGTGCGTTTGGCTACAAACTATGTCCTATGGAGTGTAGCAAAGACGACAAGATGAGAAGGGTTAAATTACTTTTAATTTTCCAGGATATCACAGGCGCTCCCGCACTTCGGGATACAAAGACTAACCACTTGTGGTCTGAACGTAAAAATATAAGACTATTAACTAACTAATATTTCAATAAGAGCTAACTTTAAATACTTTACACAGTGACTAACACTATGACTGGCCTTTGAAATTACTACGTCTGTAGTACGCAAACTGCGGAAAACTACATCTTTAGTTTTCGAGAGGGCTAAAACCTCTGGCCTTAAATCCGAACAGCAAGCTCGCGTGAAGTCTAGTAGCAAGACGGCTTACTATCTCCCCTTCTAACTCTGCTCTTGGCAAAAAGCCAAAACTTAAATACTTAAGAGTTAGCTAGTCGAATTTACATAAACACATTCACGCGTTTATTCTGGCCGGAAGGGGAAAATAAGAGATGATAGTAAAGTTTTAAAATAAAATAAACTTAAGATCAACTTAAGATCAAACTTAAGATCCTTACACATTTAATTGACGAGGTATTTCTTCCTTTTTTCTTCATCAAATGTTATGCTTCTTCTGATCACAACGTTGTTTGTATGGGGCATGTAAATTATGTATCCTTTAATACAGTCACTGTATCCAACGATAATTCCTTTTCTCCTTTTTCATCTAGTTTACTTCTTTTCTGCTTCGGAACTAAGCAATAAGCTGTGCTGCCGAAACCTCTGATATAGTTTAAGTTAGTCTTTCTTATTATTCCAGAGCTCGTACTGTGTTTTTTCGACTAACTTGAATGGCAACCTATTTTGTATATAATTGGACCCTGAAATTCTCTCTTGAGTCTTGAATCGAATAGTAGGCGTCTTGTCATTTTCATTAAGTATCACCTTTTTTTTTCTTTCTGCTCTACCGTTCTATTGCGGTGAATATGCTAGGAAGGATTGATGTTCGATTCCCTCTTCCTTTAAATATTCTTCCATCTTTTTGTTTATGTAATCTCCTCCATTGTCTGTTCTTAAGACTTTTGCCTTTTTTCCAAATTTGTTCTTTGTTATGGTTACAAACTGCTTAAACTAGGAGATAGCTTAATCTTTTGTAGCTAGCAAATAGACCGTTGAGTATCTCGAATGATGGTCGATGAATGTTTGAAGTATTTCTTTCCTTCTAATGATGTTCTACCAATCAGTTCACAAATGCCCAAATGTATTAAGTCCAGAACTGATTTTGCTCTATAGTTGTTTAGCTTGGAATACGGCAATTCAGACATTTTGCTTCTGATACAGCATTCGCATTTTTTTTTCTTTTTAGTTTCTTGGTCGATCCTTATCCCGATTGTCAGGTATTCATTCTTTAGCCTCTTAATTGCTTCATAATTTCTGTGTCCTAGTCTTTTGTGCTAAAGATCTATGCTATCTTCACTTCCTTCTGCAGCTGCAATTTTGGTCATTTTTCTTTGCGATTCAATTATGATGCATATATTTCTTTCTGCTTTAGCAATTCCTATTGTTTTAATTTTCTTCTTTATTCTGCAAATATCTTCTTCAAATTCAACTATAAATTTTGTTTGTAATTTTTCATACGGATATTAATCCTTCTTTTAGGTCAGGAAAGTATAGAAACGTCTTAAGAATCTTACTTCTATTTCGTTATCTTCGTCGTCTGTACAGTATAATTATCCTTCTCCGATGCCTTCGGACTCCATCTGAGTACCGTTAGCAATTGTTATTTGCTCAGTTTTTCTTCTATCTAATTCCGTGAAAAAGTTTATGTTATCCGTCATATGACAAGTGGCTCCTGAATCAACTGACCAGTTTGAGTTTTGAAATTTTCTCTCTCTCTTGTGACTTTATAAGGTATTTCTCTCGCCTTCTTCGCATGCCTTCGTGGTGTAGTGGTCAGCAAGCTCGTCGCGTAACCGAGAGGTCCGTGGTTCGATTCCCGGCGAAGGCGCTGATCATGTTTCATCTCATTTTTTTCTAAATAACCTAATGACGCTACAAGTGGCGCCCGAACTAGAAAGGGGGGGGATGATGATTATCCACCACCGAAATTTGGCGATTGGGTCCCCCAAACCCCAGTCGCCCTTTAAAAGGGGGAGTATATAAGGTATTTCCCCCCGCCTTCTTCGCATGCCTTCGTGGTGTAGTGGTCAGCACGCTTGACGCGTAAGCGAGAGGTCCGTGGTTCGATTCCCGGCGAACGCGCTGCTCCTTTTTCATTCTTCGGCTTCCGAAATAACCTAATGACTCTACAACTTTAAACGTGTAATCCTCAGTCTTCTCAAGTGTCTTATTTTTGTTTTCATTGTTGTGTATATCCTCGTTTACAGCAACTTTCGTTTTTGTTTCTGTATTTCGAATGCGCAGTACACAGTTATGTTAGTTTTGTTTCGCTTTTGGAAGACAGGCATGGCTTTTCTTTTTCGAATTATCCAGTGGTAATTTATGGCAGAGTATGTTTTCTGTTTCTGTTTTTATTCTTAATGGCTTTTCTCTATATGTTTTATGTGTTTGGTTAAATTAAACATGCAATCAGTCTCATAATCAAATGTTGAAGGTTCACGCGGCTCAAATATTTGCTATCTAAACGTTGGTTATTTCCGAGAAGCAGATAAATAAAACAGAATGAAAGCTTTACCTTATTAATAGGTAATCCATCTTGCTGTGTGTAAGATGTACAAATTATTATTATTATTAGCACACAAAAAACATATTTATTAGGTATAAGAAGAAAAAAAATATCTACCGATGGTACAAACGTTATCTGCTCTCCATGGCAGAACGCTAAAAAATTAGTCATACAAGGAGAGAAAATTCCTTTTTTGGGATGGAGTCCAATTTCGGTTACCAGGAGGAGGGGAGTAACGTCGGAGGTACAGCTTAATCGCTTTCGTTTTCATTGGCGACTTCTCCCCAAAATTTACATTTTCACCTATATTTAAGTAGCGTTATTATTAGTCTTAAGCAATATTAAGCATACCTGCTTTTGCAATTTAAAAAAAGGTAAATGTTAAGGTTATACTAGTTTATGTAGTTTCTAGAAAGGAAATATACTCAGTTTTACATCACACATGGTGTGTTGTTCTCATCATTTATGCTATGCTTTTCATGTAAAACAATGAAGGTGAAGTTTCTTAGTATATAATATGCATATCTATGCAACAAACTAGCGGTAAGACAATACAGCATACTTTAGGCGTAAAATCAAGGGTATAAAGAAATAAATCTAAATAATTACAGTTCTTAATTTATTATAAAATAACACGTAACAAACCTTTTTCGAATTAGGTTCAAATTTATACAGTGAAAACAATTTTTAATTTATAAAAAAAGTGCTTTGATAATCTTAAGTTTAATAAAACCCAAAGTCTGATAACGATAAGCAGTTCTTTTTTAATTTTGCGTTACCATGATCTGCCTCAGATCTAACATTTAAGATGCAATTTAAAAGCTTTTAATTGGAAACGTTTCCTTCTGAATTACTTTTTTTAAAACAAATTAAATAATTAAGTCAAAAATTATTTTAATTATTCTTTTTTTTTTAAGTATTTTTAGAAGATTTGTGCAATCAAGAGGAAGTAGCTGTCCTAAATTTAGGATCAGGTAATGCCAATTCCTCAGGCATTATAGCTGCCTCGAGAAACAGAACGTTTTTAGAAGGACAAAACTGTACAGTATTAATTCAACCACCTTTAGGATATGGCGTTATTTTAAGTGTGAGACATCTCGATTTCAGACCCTTTTATTCACCAAGATGCTTGAATTTTGTCAAGGTAAGTGACTGTTTTCCTCCAATACGAAAATATCAACAATATTTGAATTTCACCAAGCTAAAAAGGAATTCATTTGCAAATATTGATGAAGTTTCAAGGCACTTTTAATGAAAGTACTAAAATAGTTTCGAAGAAATTATTAACATTGGCTGAGAATTATCCGTATGCGCTATAAATTTGTCCTCCCATTGCGTTTATGTTGCGTTCTAAATCTGTGAGTAGCTAATGTGGAAAATATTTCTGTAAAGTACTTTCAGCTTTGCAAACACTTGAAAAGAACGGAGCATTTTATTATTCTCGATGTCATTGCATAGCAATTATCCGTGACCTGCTCCGCCACTGATACTGCAGGCGTGGCATTACAGGCGAAAATCATTGGCACTACCTATGACATTACATTGGCATTACAGTAGAACTATAGATAATAAATTACTCCGGTCGTTGCGCTAGTAATCGACTTTGTGTGGATGTACACTGCGCAAAAAAAAAAAAAAAAAAAAAAAAAAAAAAAAAAAACATCTTTTTCTAAAAAAAAAAAAAAAGTTCTATTTCTCGCGGTTTTACTGGGCCGATTGACGAAATTCAGCTTGCGTTTCTCATGTCTCGAAAGCGCGACTTAAGATATATACTAGATGTATATATAGCATTATTCTAACATAGGTATTTTGACACAAAATCGGACTTTTTCTGAAATAACACACCAATTTTGTTACACGTTTCGATTCTACGACTTAAATTATGCCAAACTGACAAGTTTTGTAAAAATCACACGAGTAGTTTTAAAAATATTAAGCTCTTAAAATTTTAGCTCCTCAATGTTAATTGAATTTGGTATATATTTATTAATATCTCTTTTTTTAATTAAACTTACTTGATTCCTTCTCTGCTAGAATTCGAAATTTAGGTTCATTTCAAATAAAATTCACCCATTTTTCATGATTTATTTTGAAACATTTTTATCAATTTTTCGAAAAAAATTCTGAATTATAACCTATGAAATTTTTACGAACATCTTAAAAAAAACGCATTTCTAAGCATACCTGCAAAAAATTAGAGCTTTTCATTCAAAATTTCCGAAAATATACGTGAATTTATATATTGGCCCATTTTGAAATTTGGCATATTTGTTGAAAGCGATAATAACGAAAATGTGTTTAGGAAAACTTCAAGAACGTTAACTTCTTAGTTTACAATTTCTAAGTTCTAAAAGTAAGGAAAAAGGTTTCTCTTACTTTTCTTCCTTCTAAAAATCGTGCTCGGGTGAGCTTGCCTAAAGATAATTTTGAAGCTCTATAAAATCTGCATCTCACGAAAGAAAAAATCTTTTTAATTCCAAATATTTCAACGTTAAGATATACAGAAACACACTAAATCGAAATTACATCCAACAGCTTACATCTCGTCTGTTCAACTGTTTTTTTCATTTTCGTTGCCAAAAATTAAAAACAAAAAATAGTCATAACGTTTCATCGCGCGCCATCTAGTGAAAACAGAATCGTCTGTTTATTAATTTGTTTTATAGTTTTTCTTTACAGGCCGTTTTCGACAAATAACGAAAATGTGGTTTACGCACTTTGTTAAAATTATTTGAAGGTAGGAACGACGTGACTTTTTTTCCTCTCCTGCACAATGGAAGGGATAGGAAAATAGGTTGCCAGTTATTAAGAACTTCGCCAAGTGAATTATTCTTGGCCAAACTGAAAAAAATTCGCCAAGTTAAATTGTTGAATTTCTACGTAAATCTACCGAATTTTACGAAATTTAATATTTAGGCATAATTTGAGTCGTAGAATTGAAATATGAAAAGAAATTGGTATATTACTTCAGAAAAAGACCCATTTTGTGTCGAAATACCTATGTTAGAACAATACTATATGTAAATCTAATATGTATCCTAAGTCCCGCTTTCGAGACATGGAAAACGCAATTTGAATTTCGTCAATCGGCCCAGAAAAACGGGAGGTATAGAAATATCCCTTTTTTTTCGCAGTGTACGTCCTTTGTTTAAACAGTTTTACAAAAAGATAGAAATTAACATAAACTCGATACAATATGTGCGCTATTTACAGTGGCTTTGTACTCGGTTGAACGTAGCTATTACAAGCTTATTATGATGTCATGTGTAACATTTACATATCTGATGATTTCTTTGATCAAATATGTAATGACAGTAGTAATCATTATACAAGGTTGGAAGGTACACTAACGCAAAAAAAAAGGGCAGGCAGTTCTGTATCTCCCGTTCTACTGGGCCGATTGACGAAATTCAAATTGCGTTTTTCATGTCTCGAAGGCGCGACTTAGGATATGTATTAGATTTGTATATACTATTGTTCTAATATAAGTATTTTGACATAAACTCGGACTTTTTCTGAAATAACATGCCAATTTTTTTCCATATTTCGATTCTACGACTCAAATTACGCCTAAATATTAAATTTTATAAAATTTGTTGCGAAATTTATGAGGAAATTCAAAAATTTATCTTGGAGCACTTTTTTCAGTTTGCGCCAAAAATAATTTACTTGGCCAAATTTTTAATTTATGGTAACCCCTATTTCCCTTCATAGTGCGCGAACAAAAAAAAGTGCATCGTTCATTCTTTCAAATAATTTTCTTTATATTGTATTTCTAATTATAATTGTCATTATTTTAAATATTTTTTTTCCCTTTTCGAATTTCATTTCAATTGTTTAAGTTGTATGGTTTCCCTCAAATAACTGTTTTAAAATTTTCTATTTATTCATTCAAACTGAGAATTTTAAATATATTTATTAATAGAAATTTTCCAGAATTTGATTTTATTTATTTGAATTGCGTTTCTTTCGAAAGAATACTTTGTGACTCAGACTACGATACATTAAAAGAGAAAATACAGTTAAGTTAACACACCTTTCAGTGTGCCGTTCAGAAAAGATATAAATAAGACAGATGTGCAACCGACATTTTAACTTAGGATAACTTGGATACATTGCTTTAAATAGTTTTATCATTGTGCCCATTTCTTTACACAATTTTATCATCCTACATTTAGTTTCTTAAAATGTTATTCTTATTTTAGTCAACTATTTTATTTTTGAAATCTCAAGAATCAAATATCAGAAAATTAAATAAGTTTTAAATTTTAAAAAAGTACTAAATTTTATGCAAAAATTTAATTTTTCTTCTTAATGGCTTACTCTTTTTCTTCAGGCATTCTGCAAGTATATTAAGAAGCACCCAACTTTTCGAAACATCTTGGTATTTCTGACATTCATTTTAGATAAAGTTATCGCCTTCTATTTCGCAAGGGCCCACAAACGGCCGAACGGTAAAGTCGCTCAACACTGGTAGTTCGGTCCGTGGTTCGAATTCCGGCGAACGAGCGGATTGCATGGACGTTTTCGTGGTTTTTCTCACGTGTAACATGTATACGAGCTAGTTGCTCTTAGCAATTTCTCCACGAAGACAATCTCTTCTTTTAGACAGATAGCCCTACTTTGCCGTAACTTAGTAATCCAGTCTAATCCATTTCATCAGTATTTGGTCAAAGCCTTAAACGGCTAGCCATTTTGAAGGTATGAGATAAAAGGAAAGACTGGTTTCATCAAGAAGGAAAACGTAACGAAAAATCTTCAAATAATTCGACTGAGAAATCATGGAATTCTCCGTTTATGAAACGATATGATGTTTTATGCGTAATTTAAACTTATACAACCACATAGACGAAAACCAGTGGCTCTTCACTTTAATCTGTAATGACGTCCAAGTGTTTTATCTTGAATTTAACACGTAACTTCCTTGAAGTAAATTCCCCTTCAAATTTTTGCTCCCCCCCCTCCTAATTTCCTTGTTTTTGTTTTCAGTACTGACACAAGAAAATTAAGATTTTTCGATTGTTTCACGTCCATAAATTTTGCATTCATGACAAATTTTTTAAAATATCAATTGCATCAAATACATTTCAGCTGAAGACAGGTTTTCATTTTCTACATATTTTAACTTTAAATAAATTTTAAAGCAAAGTCCAAAGGATCAGTATTTTAAATTAAAAGAATCGCTCTAAATGACAAAGAAATAAAACATTCCAGCAGCGTTTTTTCTGTACCATCGGGTGACCCGATTCTTATATCGGGTGCAAATAATCTAATCATATTATTTAGAGTTTTTAAGATTAATAATTTCCATATTAAAGAACACGTTTTTTATATAATAGAGAAAATTAGCTACTTAAGCAGTCTTTCTAAGAGGATTAATGTAAAAATTTATATTTACATATATTTTTAAAGGTTGGACATGACCTAAACTGTCAAACTATCAAAGCTTAATCTATATTATTAAATTTTAATTTGAAGCTAGGCGCTATATGTATATCATGCGTAAGATTTTCGCTTTTATGGAAAAATTAAAGAATCAGTCCAAACATACCTAGTTTTAATGAGCCAAAACTAAAAAAATATCCCCTCTATCCAAAAATAAAATATTGAAAAGTCGACCTTGAGTTTATTCGATTTTCGAAATGCGTGCTTCGATATTCAGTTTGACTTCGAATTCCTAGTTCCGACAACAATCACAAGGAGACAAATCTGGAGAACATGCGGGACGATTGAGTACACATACTTAGGTTCGGAACAGAAGCGGTTCTCCTATTACTTATTGCTAGTGAAAAGATGCATTATCATGCAATACAAAACATTTGTAGTTACGCTTCCGACGGAATAACTTTAAGATTAAATGTCATCTGATTAATTCTCAGCCATTTACAAGTCAACTACTCGGGCAAACGTTTAAAATTGCAGAATAGTTTAGATACCTAAGCTTGTAAGACAAACTTAATATCACTTAATTTAAACACTTTTTTAATCTTCCGAGAACATTCCATCTTTAACTCATATTCCAAGAACATCAAGTGAATACAATAATAACAAATAAAATTGAATGTTCACTTGCACAACGGCTTGGTAATTTACTAACGAGCTAATAAAACGTAAATTCTGCTTTTTGTGTCTAAGAATACAACAATATTTTAAACATTTACTAATAAAATATTGAATTAGAGATTACTTAAATTAAGTCAACCTCACCAGTGGCCTAGCGTTTGGAGATTGTTAAATACTAACCGTTTCTTGCGGAGTCCAACCCAGGTTGCATGGTTGGTTTTCGTAGTTTTCTAGGTTGCGATTTCTTTAGAAAGGTCCCCTATGAAGTCATCTTAGCTGTCGTATTACTTTTAAATTCAACATTTTCATTTACTCATGGGTGTCATGATCGTACAAACATTATGCATTGAAAACAAAATATTGGTAAGATAAATGTGTATCAATCAAGTATAGTTATCAAAAACCATTTGATAATACAACAAGTGCATTTCACATTTTTGCGTTGTGTTGCAATATATATACCCGTTCAATATAATTTTATTTTTTAAAATTGGGTCCAGTGTTCTAAACTACGAGAAAAACTAACAGCTTAACATTTATTAGGAATTAAACAATAATTTCTACAACATTTTGATACGTTCTAGAGGTGGCGTAACAGCCGAGTTTTAGGTGTGTTACAGAGAAACTGGTTTTATAAAGAACATACCTTTTCTATACAAATTCATCTGAAGAAGGGGGGACCGCAAAAATTTACTTGATACAAAGCTGCTCCATTTCGGGTTTACAATAAGGAGCTAATGTCTATGCCTTGAAACCATGGATTGATATCTTCTAAAGAGAAAAAAGTTACATTTTAGTGCACACTATAGGAAGGAAAAACTGGCCCTTCCGCCCTTTCAATCTTTAGGCTCGGTGCTCCATACGCTGCCGACCCTCAGTTATTTCCTCTTCGAAAAATTCTGCAGCCATTTTTTTTTCAGTCAGATAAAAGCTCGATGTCTTGCTTCTCGTCTGTCTTCCGATTTCCCACCTCGAACACCGTTGCAGGCTCTTTTTCTGCTTCTCGCCAGCCCCTGGCTTGGCGATGCATGATGTTCCAAAAGCCGCCAATTGCAAGGCAACCCTATGAGGAGTATCTGCAGCAGACGGTAGAAAAATCTTCAGAGACTACCGGCGGTTGGCGGACATCGTAAAGGTGGAAGTATTTCGTTCAGAGCATGGGGTCAATCAACTATTCGCCACAATGAAATAAACACATTCAAGACCGTAGCCTCGCGCAGGATGTCACGTTTACATGGGTGGAAGCCTAACGGACTCCAAGTCACCCTCCTGATAAAAACCCTGCGCAGCACAAATGCATACAAATAAAAAAACATTTAGAAAGAGGGTGCAGAATTGAGCTTTTGTCTAAGGAATTCCCAGACGACTGTCTGCCTGAGATAAGCATTCTGAGAATCGGAAGGTATTTTTTCCTCCAGGAAACTTTCGAAAACGAGTCTACAAAAATTTTGCCTTGTGAAAATGAATCGCAAAAATCTGGCATTTGATTAACTAAATTAAACTAAACACAGAAGAATCTTTCTACAGTTGAAATATAATAATTACACAGCTAAATTCTTGTATCTTAAGAATGTTTCTACAGTTGAAATGTAATAATTACACAGCTACTTAAGCTACTTTAGCAGTATACGCAGCAGCTTTACCATCTAATTTCATACGAATAGCAGTCAACTTATCAGAGCCAGCCCAGCTTACACGTGCTGCAACTAAATTGACTCTGTCAATAAAATCACTTAGTTGAGTAGTATCTTCCGCCCCAGTAAAAGTGGGAATAGACACAAGGGGGTCAGCCCCAAAACGTGAGATCCCTCTTGCAGTAGGCTGAGGATTCTGACCCACAATAAGACGGTTAATTATAGACATTCTAGTTGTCGCTTTTGTTAAGCTCTTCCTCTTAGTTGGCATAGCGACAAAAATTAACTGATAACAGTGTAACAAAATACAATGTAACTAAATTAGTGTAAAATTTAACACTGGTAAACAGCACAGGAAAATATATGTAACCAAAATAGTGTAGACTTAATTAAGCAAAATCGATACTTTTAACAAACGCTCATAAAACATTATAGTAAGAAATATAAATTATTGCAATTATCAAAACAAAAATAACCAATTCAAGCTTTAAATAATTTCACTGTCACCACAACTCGCTAAAAGAAATTTTTAAATACACTGGACCAAAAAAAAATTATTATGCTGGTCACGGCACCATTTAACTTGTATTAAATTTAACATTATTAATTTACTCATGGGTGTCATGATGATACAAACATTATACATTGAAAACAAAATATTGGTAAGACAAATGTGTATCAAACAAGTATAGTTATCAAACCCATTCGATAATACAACAAGTGTAGCAAGTGTAGCATTTCAACAAGTGTAGCAAGTGTAGCATTGAAAACAAAATACTGGTAAGATAAATGTGTACCAAACAAGTATAGTTATCAAAACCATTCGATAATACAACAAGTGTAGTATTTCACATTTTTGCGTTGTGTACAATATATAACCCGTTTAATATAATTTTATTTTTTTAAATTGGGTCCAGGGTTCTAAATTACGAGTAAAACAAACACGTTTAGGTAAACTTAACATTTATTAGGAATTAAACAATAATTTCTACAACATTTTGATACATTCTGGAGGTGGCGTCATAGGTGAGTTTTAGGTGTGTTACAGAGAAACTGGTTTTATAAAGAACATACCTTTTCTATAAAATTCATCTAAAGAAGGGGGCCCGCAAAAATTTACTTGATACAAAGCTGCTCCATTTCGGGTTTACAATAAGGAGCTAATGTCTATGCCTTGACACCATGGATTAATATCTATAAAGAGAAAAAAAAGATACATTTTTGTGCATACTATGGGAAGGAAAAACTGGGCCTTCCGCTCTTTCAATCTTTAGGCTCGGTGCTCCATACGCTGCCGACCCTCAGTTGTTTCCTCTTCTAGAAATTCTGCAGCCATTTTTTTTAGTCAGATAAAAGCTCGATGTCTTGCTTCTCGTCTGTCTTCCGATTTCCCACCTCGAACACCGTTGCAGGCTCTTCTTATGGTTCTCGCCAGACCCCGGCTTGGCGATGCCTGGTGTTCCAAAAGCCGCCAATTGTAAGGCAACCCTATGAGCAGTATCCCAAGCAGACGGTGGAAAAATCATCAGAGGCTATCAGCGGTTGGGAGAAATCCTAAAGCTGGAAGTATTTCATTCAGAGTATGGGATCAATCAACTATTCGCCACAATGAAATAAACACATTCAAGACCGTAGCCTCGCGCAGGGTGTCACTCTTACATGGGTGGACGCCAAACCAAAGAACCTCTACGTAAAGAAGGAAAGGCTCCATAGACGTAATGTAAACCACTTTGTCTGCAACGCCGCTACAAAGAAAAGGGAACATTCGCCAAGGGATTTGGCGACGGAATCTGTTGGCGAGAATTTCCCCTCTGTGATGTGCCGGCTCTTTGGTACCTAGCCGACATTTTCCCCCTCCAAGACGTGTATAGGAAATTGAGGAACACGGGTTAACATGAATCGTTCTTTGACTTATCGCGATAATTTAAACTCGGAAATGATGAAATATTAGGTGAAGTTTCACTTTCACTGGCTGTTGAACTTCCATTGTCCATATCGCTACTTGAAACCAAAGAACCTATTCTTTGTTTAAACTCTTGCTAAACGTAACGGTCGAATGTGTCCAAACCAACTTCGACATTCAGCTTCGAGATTTCGCGCTTTTTGGCGACAGATATTTCACGCATGCGCAGTTGTTTCCCTTTTCGTTGGAAGGGAGCCACTTCTGCTTCTGCGAAGTTTTCCTTCTTAACAGTACATATTCTTTGGCCAAACGGACTGCAAGTCACCTCGTGACAAAAACCTTGCACGGCACAAATGCATGCAAAAAAAACCTTTAGAAAGAGGGTGCTGAATTGAGCTTTTGTCTAAGGAATTCCCAGACAATTGTGTGCCTGAGATAAGCATTCTGAGAATCGGAAGGTAATTTTTTTCCTCCAGGGAATTTTGGAAAACAAGTGTGTAAAAATTTTGGCTTGTGAAAATGAATCTCAAAAATTTGGCATTTGATTAATTAAATTAAACTAAACACCGAAGAGTGTTTCTACAGTTGAAATACAATAAGTACACAGCTAAATTCGTGTTTCTTAAGAATGTTTCTGCAATTGAAATGTAATAATTACACAGCTAACTTCATATTTCTTAAGAATGCTTCTACAGTTGAAATATAATAATTACAGAGCTAAATTCATGTTTCTTTAAAAGGTTTCCACAGTTGAAGTATAATAATTACAACGCTAAATTTATGTTTCTTCAACACCATAAGCGACTTTACCACCAGAGTCATAAAAAATGGATTCAAAAATTTACCAGAAAGAAGGGTACGTTAAACAAAACTTATTAAACCTTATACACCAACTAGTGAAATAACAGAGAACTTTAAAATTAAAATTAAAAATGACCTTATGGGTCAACCTAACCAGAAATTAAACAAACAGTTCAAAAAACCGAATTAGGATTTTGAGTTTCAGAACAAACTTTAATGGTTAGCCAAAGAACACTTAAAAAGGATAAAGGAAAAAATAACACAAGCAACTTAAATTAAGAGTTAACCAAAACTGCGAAAAACAATTAACAACAATTACTTTTCAACCCAGCAAATTAAAATCAAACTAATAAAATCAAATTGATAACTTCCATTACTGATAACTGAATTAAGATAAGCATTACAATTAAGATAAGTATGTATTACATAACATAGGCAAATAGCTCTCATGTTCTTTCGATGTTCAAATAACCAACTGACCTAGTTTCAGCACGCTTTCCAAGTGAAATTACTAGCAAAAGCCAAATACTTATTAAAAATCATGTAGCTAGCCAATCAGGAGAAACATTAAAGATGCGGCGCCAATAACTGAATTGCTCTTACGCTGTTTTCTAAAATTAGATGGTCATTCCTTAATTACACGCTCACCAGCGGCCGAGCGGTAAAGACGCTGAACACTGGTAGTTCGGTCCGAGGTTCAAATCCTGCGAACGGGCTGGCTGCATGGGCGTTTTCGTGGTTTTCCCCATGTGTAACGCGTATACGAGCCAGTTTTCCCTAGAAAGTCCTCCACGAAGGCATCCCTCCCTTTAGGCAGATAGCCCTTGTGTGCTTTGCCATAATTGAATAACCTAACCTTAATTACACACAACTGATTTGTAACTTGTACTAGAGCTGACGGAAGGTGTTGAAGTGCAAATGAATGATATCTTATGCAGTCTTGATTGGTATAAAATTAGAAATATTTGCATAGAAAAGGACAACTTTTGAAATATTTGCAATTACTTTAAAAGAAGGTTTTATTAATAACCGTAATAATCACTTATTATATTACTGATGATTAGAATTCAGTTCTTGACAATTACATCCTAAATTAGAATTTTAAGGTTATAATGAAAATACGCACGTAGAAAATGCATTTTAGGATAAAAAATGAATTTACTTTTTATTTTTAAAAAACTCCTTAAATTGATTTAATAAACATCGTGCCCTCGTTGGGGATTGAATCCAGAATTTTGGGCGTCGTTGATAGAATTGTTTTAATTGTCCACAGAACCCGCTGACCTATCGGGCTATTAAGTAGCTGCATATCATTTCTACGTAACCATTGAACTTACATAATTTGACTGATTAATTCGGTCTCTAGAGGGTTGCATATTTGTATCATAATTTGTCTTTTATAAAATGATTATTCTAAACCTTATGTTTCTAGAAAAATATACTGTGCTTTGATGACAGTATCATCCGCGCTTTCGTTTCTAAATACATTATGCAGTTAATGCCACAAAATACACTCACGTTTGTGAAAATTGCAACACCAAGAAGGAATCGTCATAATTGAATGCAATTTAATACACAGTTGAGTGGTAGTGGTACAAATAAATGATTAAATGTTCAAAGCAAACAAACAAGAACAAGAGATCAGAATCAGTATTTTGTGTGGCCACCACGCGCCGCAATAAGTGCTGCTACACGACGTGGCATGGAGTCAAACAAAGTTTGAATGTCTGACTGAGGAAGAGCATTCCATATCGTTTGTACGCGTACCCAAAGTTCGTCTGCAGACGCAACAGGACGAGGATCACGAGCAAGACGCCGACCAATGACATCCCACACATGTTCAATTGGCGACATATCCGGGGAACACGCAGGCCAAGGAAGAAGCTGTACCTGCTGCGCTGCAAAGAAGGATTTAACAATCCGAGCAGTATGAGGGCGGGCATTGTCCTGTTGAAATACAGCGCCTGGCAAGCTTTGAAGGAAGGGAACAGCTTCGGGCTGTAGAACTTCACGGATATACCGGTTGCTGTTCAGATTGCCCACAATTCGTAGCAATTGAGATCGTCTATGATATGCTATGGCGCCCCAGACCATAACTCCGGGTGTTCGTCCACTGTGGCGTTCGATAATGCACTCCGGAAGGTGGCGTTCACCGGCATAGCGTCTGACACGAATGCGGCCATCATGGTACCACAAATTAAAGCGGGATTCGTCAGAAAACACGACATGCTGCCAATCAGCACGCCAGTCTCTATGCTGATTGGCCCATTGTAGCCGCAGGCGGCGATGGTCGTGCGTTAGGGGGATCCTGTATAAAGGAGTCCGTGCGCGCAGTCCACACTGCAGCAGACGTCTACGAATTGATGAAGCACACAATGAAACACCTGTAGCTATTGACCACAGTGCTGCCAATTGTCTAGAGGAAGCTGTACGGTCCGTCCGCGCCATGCGGACCAGGTGTCTATCATCGCGAGCTGACGTCACATTTCGGGGTCCACTCCCGGATTTCCGAGTTGTCCGACACTCGTCCGTCCACTGCTTCCAAACGCGCATCACTGTGCTGCTGTTACGCTGCACACGAGAGGCTACTGCACGATACGACAATCCAGCTTCACGAAGGCCGATGATTCTCCCTCGTTCAAACTCTGTAAGTTGTTCAAATCTCGCTCTCTTTCGTCGACGAGGCATAAGTACAGATTGAGTTAACGTTTACCACTAGCAGATAACCACCGATAACCATACACGCCTCGCTACAGCCGTCTATTTATTCGGATCCATCAGCCGTTCAGAGGGCGCTGCTCAGCATACGCATGCGCTACGGATTTGCAATTCTAATCATTTGCATATCATGCGCTACTTTGCATTTCCTGAAAATTTCAGCTCACTCGCGTAAGTCCTTCATGGTGTTGCAATTTTCACAAACGTGAGTGTATTTTTTAGCATAAAACATCTTCAGAATTATTTTTAATTTCTACATTTGCTACAAACGTAAAATAAGATAAAGACCTTACATTCTAGTAAATTTTGCAGTTGTTACACATTTCTGTAGTAAATGACAACACAATATTTTGGCATGGTATTTGAAGTATTCAGAAGTATTAAATACATATGCGATAAATTATTTTCAAATCTGCATTTGAAGTATTCAGAAGTATTAAATACATAGGTGATAAATAATTTTCAAATATGCAGATATATCTTTGCATATATATCGAACATAAAAAGCATTATGTCATAAAGAACATTATGTTATAAAGAAACAATTGAGTGGAATTTTTTTCAGAATTATTTTCGATCCCAAAGTGATAAAAACCTGTATTTTGAGGTTACGAATATACTCCATCAACCTGAACTTTTCAATATAATTTTTGATTCCGAAAGATATAGTTGGGTTTGATCAGTTATATTTCGTGCAAACTCAAGCATAGACATAAGTGAAACTCTACGAAACATTAGACTGCTAATCTCTAGGGTTATCACACACTTTTGAGTTTGCATGTAACTTTTTAAGAGTGTATCATTAACAAACAGGTGCGTAAAGCCTATAAAATGTTTAAATCATCTTTTCTAGATATTTTGACACAAAATCGGACATTTTCTGAAGTGGCATGCCAATTTTTTTCCATATTTCGATTCTACACCTCAAATTATGCCTAAATATTAAATTTTGTAATTTTTGGTGAGAAATTTATGGAGAAATTTAAAAGTTTATCTTGGCGCATTTTTTTCAGTTTGCGCCGAGCACCTGGCGAACTTCTTAATATATGGCAACCTATTTTCTTTTCCCTTTTTACATTATGCATGAGTGGAAAAAAAGTCACATGGTTCCTACTTTCAAATAATTTTAGCAAAGTGCCTAAACCACATTGGATGTTATTATCGCTTTCAACAAATATGCCAAATTTCGAAACGCGCTAATATATAAATTCACGTACATCTTCGGAATTTTGGATAAAAAATTCTAATTAGAAATACATCTACTTTAAGATGATGGTAAATATTTTATCGATTATAATTCAAAATTTTTTTCGAAAAATTTATAGAAAATTATTTAAAAATACAAATTAAAAAAATAAATTATAAAAAATGGGCGGGCGAATTTTGTTTGGAATGAACGTAAATTTAGAAATGTGAAAGGAAGAATCAAATAAGTTTAATAAGAAAAGAGAGATTAATAAATATATAACAAATTCAATTAACATTGACGATCTAAAATTTTGAGAGCTAATTTTTTAAAAAGTTACTCGTGCGTTTTTACAAAACTAATTAACTTGCCATTAGCAAACAAGTTTGGCATAATTTGAGTCGTAGAATCGAAATATGGAAAAAAAAGGGGCATGTCCGATTTTGCGTCAAATTACCTGTGTTAGAACAGTGCTGTATATAAATAATATATAAATAATATAAATGTAATACATATCCTAAGTAGGGCTTCTGAGACATGAAAAATGCAAGTTGAATCTCGTCAATCAGCCCAGTAGAACGGGAGATATAGAATTGTTGCATGCAAAACTTTTAACAGTCTGGAATGAATAAGACGATCATTCGTGATAGAACGTCCTACGACGAAATAAACAAAGGTTTTTCACCTCTTGCAGCAAGCTATTTTCAAATTCTTAATAAGCTGTTATGATGATGTGGCCCGTGTTTATGATAAGCAAAGGAAAAAATCGAACAAATTGAATTTTAAAAGTATTTATTCTTCGTGGACTATAGAAAATTCACAATTTTCAAACAAGAATTAATTACTATTACAATTTAATACGAGAGACAGTTTTTTAGAATTCCAGATTGAAATATTAAGGGACGACGATACATCCGTCCAAACTTTCAGGTAACCACCCAGCAATCAACTGGCAGGACCACTTCTAGTGGCACAGAAACGCGCCAAGGAAGGCGCCAACAGCACGTTCACATGATCACATCATCTTGACCGTACATGGTACTTCCGCCGAATTCGCAAATATTTCTGTATAAAATTTTACATAAACATATGGTTACAAATAATAGAAAAGTTAACTTTCTAACATGTCTCTTTGTATATTTATTAAGTTACCAAAAATTACAGAATTCTGAGGTAATTTCATTTTTCAGTTAAGATATATAAACTCAAAGTGATTGTTTTTCAATTATATAAACCCTAAGTGAGCAATAAGCAACTATTATGCCTCTTCCCTAGAAATTTTTAAAAAGTGCATATTATATTACTATGTGGATGACAAAGATGTATTTTATTTAAAACATTTTGCTGTTTGGAACGCAAAAGTAGAAAATACACTATTTAAGGCATCGAGGAAAAGTATAAACATTTTCATGCTTTCACCAGTTAGTTAAAAGGAAAATGAGCATTGAAGTGTGCTATATTTTTGCGATATTTTGAGATTGTAAAGGCATATTAAGGTATTTATCATGCTTTACATATAACATAAACATTTTACTAAAATTTATATTTTTGTAGTCGAATAGCTTAAAATTTTATAAAACAAATTCATAATCAAAATCGCTGTTCCAAGTTATCGACAGATAACGAAGATGTGATTTGCGCGGAACTGCCACTAAACTATGCAGTTTGCTATTACTCATCCAGCAATGAATGTTTCTTTTCTACTGTAGTGTCCCCGCTTTTCGATTTGGGCGGAACTGCTCTGTGTGAAAGTACTACCAAACCCCTCTCAAGGCAACATGTTCTAAATGTAAACAAAAGTACCACACACCCTAGCTACTAAAGCTCTGCAGCGCAACCTCCGCTGTGATGGGAAGAAGGCATCTCTATCTATTCATACCTCCACGGGAGTCTTCTGTCATCAGTCTTGCCACAGCCCTATGATGAAGGGCTTTGGCAACAAAAACTTGTGGATCCTGACAAGCGCCTGGCCCCAGCCACCACCCCAAGCTCTTATTGGACACTACTTGTGATGTCATAGAGTGACGAAATGAATTCTCCGCGGCATTTTTGCGCGCGAAAAGCTTGCTTTAATTGCCAATACTCTGTTTACATCCCACAAATTCACATTTATACAAAACATAACCAAGACCAAAAAAGTATAAGTTCACCTAACTTACACGAAACCGATAATAAAAATCTCTTCAACCTGACGACATAAACGGCAACCAATAAGAACAGGGGTGGTGGCTGGGGCCAGGCGCTTGTTGGATCCTGTGCTTGTCAACCTCTTTTGCGGGTGGGACCTCTCTACATTGATTGATATGTTGTTGCTGGTTGATTTAGCCAGGCTATCTAGCCGTTTGTTGCCATTCTTACTTTGATGTGCTTTTACCCATTTGAGGGAGAGTGTGGTCCCCGTTTCGATGTGAAGAGGATGGTCTTGAACGCAAAGATGTACAACGGGATGTTGCATTTCTTGTTAAGACTTTGCAGAACACTCATGCTATCCGAGAAGATCGAGATATTGGAAAAGTTCGACTGCCCAGTCCAAAGAGCCACTCGTCTAAGATTCTACTTGGAATACAGTAGTTGTGTCACTCAACCTGAAGGACTTTGAGTGAATCTTCGTATTATTATGAAAGATGACAAAGGCTCCTCCTACCTTCTCGTGGTTTTTGGAACTATTTGTGAAGCGTCCTAGGCCTTGCTCGCTGGGTAGACGTCTATGCCAAGGGAAATCCTGAGCTTCGGCTGCAAGATTTGAAGATGTTATGCTCCATGGTTCTATGCAATTCTTTGGAATTGTGAGGTGAACATTTATTTTGACTTATTCTTGCTAATGACTTAGCCTGAATATGTTATTTTCCGCTAGAGCCTTAAAGTCAAATGGGATTTCTCCTGCAAGCGTCTGTAGGATTACTGTGGATGTGGTGGAGAACGCTTTCGTTATTTTCAAGAGGGCGATTCTCTGGATCTGTAGAAGTTTTTCATGAATTTCAACTATATTCGTCATCCAAATTGAATAACTGTATAAAATCATACGTTGTACCCCTCGAAGTTAAAGCTCTTTCAGTAAGTGTCCTTTTAGATTCCAGTTCTATACCACGATCCTACTTAAGTGGTTTATAATTGTACTAGTTTTGATCTGAATTTCTGTTAGATGCGACGCCCATGTGAGTTTTTTGTGCAGCAAGAAGTCGAGATATTTAAATGCTCCCTGACATCGGAGTTATAACTCTTGCTTTTTAATTCTTGGCCAGTTGTTTATCAATTTGTTGCTTCTTGAGAAGACTTTCGTTTTGGTCTTCTCTATGCGAAAATGTAGTATACGTTTTACGCTTCAGGCTATAATTTTATCGTAAGGCTTTGTGTTCTTTCCACTGTACGGTCCTCTCTTACCTCCACTTATGATTAGTATAAAATCCAAGGCTTAACAAGAAATGCAACGGGATGTTGCATTTCTTGTTAAGCTTGCATCTGGATATTGTTCTCAAAATCTATTTTAAAGCCACGTTGGTTCCATAAATTAAGACCTTTGCCTGAGCCCTGTGTTGTTTCGTTTCTAGGTCATAGTGATGAAGCCGCATTTCGTCCTTTTCCAATAGTCATGAACAAAAACTTTTAGCGGCGTTTATTACATAGAGTAGCGGTTCTCAACCTTTTGACTAACGCGTAACATCTAATCAAAAACTGAAAAACCTTTAGTGCCACCATTACATTTTGTAATGATTATTTTTCAATTTCTCAAAAGAAATATTTAAAAAAATATTTTGCCATTTGTACAACCTATTGGCTATTTGTATTAAATATGCACATATAAGAAATATTGGATACAAAATCGGTTACTATTTTAATTATCAAAATTTAAGTTATAATACTTTAATTCTAAAATTTAGTGTGAAACTTGGGCCTGTTTAAGAGAAATAAGTTTCTTTATGCCTTGTCATATTTCACTTAGTTTTAACCGTAAATTAGGATCCACTTGTACTTTTGTTCTGTATTTACTTCTCAAATATGATGTGGAAGAAAATTCTTGTTCACACAAATAAGTTGCGCAAAATGGCAGTTCAGCGAAAAGTTAACAATTGTGTTATTTTTGAAATTTTCACTTAGAGTTCGATCACAAGAAATTTCCGTCAATTGTTCTTTTTCTTTAAAATTTTAGGTACATTTGAATAAAATGGATTTCTAGTCCAATTTTCTTTTTCATATTCCTTGGGAAAACACATGTTAAAAGTATTTACCAATGAAAAAAAATTATTTTTAGCATAGTATGCTAATTCTTCTTTTCAAATTATTTTTGGTTAGGAAACGTTTTAAAAGTAGTAAAAAGCTTAAAATATTATTATCCAATTCTTTGATTATTAGTTCAAGTTTTTCTATCATTGCATTTATTTTATCTCTAATGTTAATCAAATTAACACTTTGTCCTTGTAATCCTAAATTTAATTCATTTAACTTTCCAAAAATATCAGCTAAGCATGCTAAAAGCGCCAACCATATTTCACTAAATAAATACTTTTTCAATTCAAATTTTGAATCACAGAGGATAATTTGAATTTCTGTTCGAAGTTCAAAAAGACGATTTAAATCTTTGCCTCTGGACTTACTTCGGAATGTAACAACAGCGTTCCATGTTCACTGCCCATCTCTTTGCATAAAATTGTAAATTGTAAATATTCTTGAATTATAAGCTCGGCTTTTAATAAACTAGACAATTATTCACAGTTTGATTCAAAACGATTTTCAGGTTTTCGGGGACTGTTTTGGCTACTAGAACTTCACAATAAATAGAGCAGTGAGTAAATTTAGTTTCAGGTGCGATTTTCTTTATTTGAGAAATATCACAGAAATGTTTTCTGTTAAAGCCCGAGCTCCGTCAATGCATACGGCAATACACTTATTCCAAGGAATATCATTTTCAGACAGAAAATTGTTAATTACTTTGAAAATTTCATTTGCACTTGCTCTATCATGAAGAGATTCACAAATTAAATACTCTTCGGCAATTCGTTTATTTATTTTTTTAAAGGTATGTAAACTTATAACTGAACAAAATTCGTTAGATCAGTACTTTCATCTATTGCAATGCGAAATACTCACTGTGTTTTATTTTATTTTTTGAATAAGTGTCTCTTTTATGTAATTTGCCATTTCATGAATTCGTCGACTTACTGCATCATTTGATAACGGAATATTATTAGAAGTTCATTAGCCGCTTTTTCATTCAATTATGTTAAAACGATATCTTTAGCTGCTGATAATATAAAGTTTTCTCCAATAGTGTGAGAGCTTGCCCAGTCTTGGCTATTCTTAGACTTACTGGATAACTAGCTTTCAAAGGTTTTTCACTTGAAGGAACAAAACCTTTTATTACTTTGTAGACTCATTAGGTATTTATGAAGCAGGACACATGAAAAATGAGCAACGCCTTCGCCGGGAATCGAACCACGGACCTCTCGGTTACGTTTTGAGCGTGCTAACCACTACACCACGAAGGCGTGCGAAGAAGGCGGGAGAAATAACTTATAACTTGTTTACTGTTTTTGAACTCCGATAATTTCCTCTTAAAATATTCTTCAGATTTATCCTTTAAATTGGCATGCTTAGATTAAAGATGTCTTTTAAGAAACGATGGTTTCATACCTTGATTTTGGATAATACTTCACATCGCAACCAACACACATTGAGATTGAGAGTCTATTTCATCTTCATTTCAAGTGAACTGAAATGAATAACTTTCATTATATTTTCTATAAAAAAATTTCTTTTCTTTTCGATATTCTTAGTGCTAGTAGATTGTCCTGGATCCATCACCTGAGAATCATCACTTTTCCGCTTAGCCGTTTTTGCATTTTGAAAAATCTAGGCTTGTTTTATTATTTTTTCACAAATATTTAAATGCAGAATATATTACGAGTTCTTCAAAATCAAACGACGATATACTCAAATCGCGTAGAAAAAGGAGAGTGCAAAGCAACAAAAAGACAAAATACCTCTGTTAGAGACAGCAAATCTACGTAAAAATATGTTTCTAATTGAAAGTAGAGCAATATGAGACCGGAAATGGTGGCGCAATGAATTGTAGACATGTTAATAAATAGATCTACTCTTTTTTAAAAGAATTAATGAGATACTCTTATCTTTTTCTAGGAACTTATTTTTATTTCACATTAAATACAACACCCATTTTTATTACTCTTTTTAAAAACATAACTTTTGATAAATTTTGTTATGTCTATGGCTAAAAGAATATTTGTGATAATAAAAACGGATTACTTTGCTAAAGTCTATGAGCAGCTACTGACCTTGAACAAAGCTCAGATAGCATAAATTTACGAGTATTAGAGAAAAAACTTAAACAGCATGTTTCCTGCAAGCATCTGTAGGACTGCTGTGGATGTGGTGCAGAACGCTTTCGTTATTTTCAAGAGGGCGATTCTCTGGATTTGTAGAAGTTTTTCATGAATCTGAACTGTATTCGTCATCCAAATTGAATAACTGTATAAAATCATACGTTGTACCCCTCGACGGTAAAGCTCTTTCAGTAAGCGTCCTTTTAGATTCCAGTTCTATTCCACGATCCTACCTAAGTGGCTTATAATTATACTAGTTTTGATCTGAGTAGTTAATTTTTAAATTTGAGAGTAAAAACACTTTGTTTCTTTGCGTATAATCTATTTTTCTCTTGCGTACCACCAGTGGTATGCGCCCCACCGGTTGAGAATCGCTGACACAGAGCATTATCGAGAACATTCCAAGGGATGTATCCTAATTTCTAAGGTCAATGCTCTGGATGCCCATCAGGAGACGGCTTTCGATATCCCTAACTTTTCACGTAGGCCTTTTTTTCCCCACTGATCCAACACTGACGACCTTGCCCTAGCAGTCTGAGAAACTGTTCCGTGATTGAGAAATACACAATTTTTTAGTGTTCGCATCCATGCTGCGGCTAAGCCTGAGATCATATTCAAATGACGCTCTTTCCTGTTTAAACATGGCAGCTCAACCTTTGATAGTGTTACAGGAGATTCATGCATCATGATAATCTGTAACCATATATTATTAAATATTCGGTGCTGTTATCAAAAATTCAATCACATCAACTTACAACTTCCCTAAATTAAATAACAAGACCAACTGTGTGCTTTCCTTTTTATTCTCTCGTAGAACAATGAAATCAGTTCACAGCATACATCACACATAAGTATTGCATTACACTTAAGCTTAGAAGACGAAACGCTTCTTGCATGTACAAAAAGAAAACAACTAGGACTTAAACAAAAAGTTAAGCACATATTTAATACGTTTACCAAACACATTTCATGGTCATAAATAAACATGATATGCAATGCTTACTTCAAAATAAAGCTATAAATGTTATATACTAATCATTTCGGGCGTAATTCATTTTATAATAAAAAAAGATTGCAACAAAATATTGAAACATTTTAAGAAAGCAAGTACAAATTTGTAACTGGAGTAAAACCTAAAATATTCCTTTCTTCAGTTTTATCTAGCAGATTTCTAAAATATTTTCAAGTTACCAATGGTATTTTACATTTCTTTTTCTAGATACACGCCATGTTCTTCAGTCTTTCTTCTGACACCTTGTATCTCAGATACTTTTACACTCTCTTTTAAGACAGAAAGTTACACTTGATCTGGTAACGCTATTTTAGACCTACAACCCTAACAGACGTGATGCCAGTTATCGCTATGTCTGAGATACAAGACAAAGTTTTAAGGAGATTATAACAACCCTTCTCTTTAAACAAACTTGGAAGATAAGGCCTAGCTCTTATGATAAAATAACCGCAACTCGAGGTGATTTAAATAAGTAGAACAGTCTAATTTAAATTAAACGTTGAACAGATGTCACAAAGACTATACAATTAAATACTTAACTAGAAGCTGACTCAATTATACTTTATTACTGGGGCGTCAGTAATAAAGTATCGACGGCGGAGAGGACCGAAAAACCGAATAATTACAATTGCTAAAGCTGACAGAAACTAGCTACGTAGTGCGGAAATGCCAGAAACACTTTTTCTGTCTCAAAATTAAGATAAAACCTCAACTTAAATACTCCTAACTAATTTGCATTCTAGGGAGGAATACGGAAAGGAGAAGTTATAGTAAAGACTGAAAATATAATAGCTGGTGATTGAACATAAGATACTCTACGAAGGAACGGAAGATTCCATATTGCCTTGAACTGAAAATATTAGTACTAGGAAAATCAAACACATCAAATTCAAAAAATTAATCAAACACATCAAATTCAATAAAGAGAAAATAGTAAGAGAGGAATCAAATTTTTTTATTTTCTTTTAATGTGAGTAAAAGTATTTAGCAGTTTAATAAATTTTGTTTATTATTTCTAAGCAATAGATTGAAGGATAGCATTATTGAGTCGGTATTGCATTTGGATTTATTACCTTCCTTCAGTCAAAGAACAACTTGAAGCCACAGGTGATTCCAGAATTCCAAACAACAAATTAACCCCTTCCCCCCCTTCTCAATTTAGTCAGGTCCATCATTGTTCCTCTCGCCTCTGATCAGCAACTTCATTCATTTTGTTCAAATTATTTCTTCCGCACGTGCATGTAAATGCAAGATTTCCAGAAGATGTATCTTAATTTTATTAAACACTGCAATTATTCAATGATGAATATCTCATAATGCAATAATATTTATAAATACTCACATTATTTAACATTTACCTAGAAATTACTACGATGAAAAGTTTATATTATGCCTTAATCTTGATTGAAAAAAAAGCTTAAAAGTCTCCTGAAAGGGTATCCTTTGCGTTTAGACCGCACTAATTCACCGATTGTTTTGCAATTTGTTGTCAGATATTTTAAGATAACGTAGCGGAACTCTAGCTTCAACTGGTTCTAAGCATGACACAACTTGCAGTTTGATTTATAAATTACACCCAAATGCTAATAGATTTCGCATTTAAATCTGTGTGTAAATGTCTCACTAACAATCGTTTTGAAGAGATAACTCTTGCTAAAATTTATTACATGCAGAAATGGTTATATTCTAGAACTAAGGTGTATCATAAATATGTAAGCTGAAAATTTTAATTTTAAGTAAAAAAATTTACGCATCATTCTTCGAAGAATTACAAATAATTCACTAAAACATTGTACTGAAAAATAATTTTATAAGTTTCCCTAGAATTTTCAGGTAAATCATAAATTCATAGCTTTTTATCATTCTTAAGATAACGAAGATTAAATTGAAGTTATTCAGCTTGAGCAGAAAGAAAAATATTTTCAGATCACTTCGGTTAATGGAACGTAGATGTACATTTTATTCCACTTATATTATTCCGTCATAATTCTGAAGAATTACTTACTTTTATTTTTGTTTTAAATATATGCAGCAAATGAAAAAATCAAATGCCTTAGTTTAAAAAAAACTCTTATTATTGGTCGAAAGCTGCTGTTTTTTAAGAGTTTGGAATATTAGAAGATAAAAATTAAATGAATGTTTGTAGAGTTTTATGTTTATTAACCCATTGTTTTATCATTTGTATCCTTGCTGTCATTTCTAAACGTCAAATCCTAAGAGTTCGGCCTGGTTTCCATCTCAAGCAAACGGGTTGGTTGCTTTTCGTAGTTTCCCGCATGTGTAAAGTGAATACGAACCAGATCCCTCATAATATCCTCCACGAAGTCAGTCCTTCCCTTAGGCAGATGCTCTTTGCAAGCTTTTCTTTATTATATTAAACTAACCTAATGTCATTTCTACTTAACAGCATGTTAACTATTACCTGGCCTGAGCATACACAAGTAATAGCTTATGCAAATGATGTCGCCTTCATATTTCGAGGAAGATCCAGAAAAGAGCTGAAGATATATGAAACTCATACCTCAGCAGTTCTGTGATCTCTGCAGCGTCTTGAAACTGAGCACCTCAGAAGACAAATCCAAGACCCTTATAATTCCAAAAAAGGGAGTTAGGACGTACAGACTCCAGAATCACAATCAACAATAGTAGGATTAAAACCGTGAAAGAATTAAAATACCTAAGCCGTACATGGGATCGAAGGCTTACTTGGATTCCCCACATTAAGGAACTCAGGCAACTTGCTAACCACATTGCCTAGAAACTTTGACAATTCCAAAGAAACAATTGTGGACTAAATTCGCATATTCAAGAGACTTTCTATTTAAATATCATAGAAAAGAATGGTTATATATGCTGCTCCAGTCTTAGCTCAGCCGATGCAAGGGAGGAAAGTAAAATATCATCCCAGCGTCCAGCGCCCATTTTCGCTAAACATCACAAAGGCATTTCGCACAACAAACTGCATCGGTTAATGTCCTGGCGGGTCTAACACCACTGCATATTCGTGCTGAGCAAGAAGCAGTAATTCAATAAGTATTTCATCTTCGCACAGCGCAAGGCGTAATCACACATCTGTACCTCAGAACATCTCAAGCAATAATAATCCGGTTGCAGATGGATGACGTATTAAAGACAAAGTTGGTAGCGCACTAGTTCATCAGCAAGGAGAAGAAATTTTACATCTATGGAAGTAGAGCGACTAAGCGATAATAACACTGTGTTTCAGGCAGAAGCAGTTGCTGTTTGCAGAGTTATCCAGTACATCACTCAACGAAACCTACAGGACATCATCATCCACACAGACAGCACACGTCGGTACTTCTGTTAACACGTTGACTGCCAACTACGAGATAATTCGTAGATAGCGTTCTTTTCTAGGACGCCAACTACGAGTTATCTCGTACTGTGTTTACTTGCCATTTTTGTGCAGCTACGATTAAACTCGGAATATATCAGTGCTCATATCGATAGATGGCTTCTGGGAAAAGAACAAAAAATCAATGCTGGTTTGCACGTACAGAAATTTTATTAAAAAACGAACAAAAAATATAAGTATAAAAATTAATTGAAATTCAAGAAATAAAACAATATTTTATTGTTTGTGGAACTTCTTAAAACAATATTCCACACAAAAGGCTGGCTTTTCTTTACAGGTTGGACAGAAATAACGTGTTTCTCGGCATTTTTTTGCTTGGGTACATATACGACATGGCTTACGACATATACGACGAACACTCTTTTTTTTCGGTAGGTGGTAGACTCTCTGAATAATGGAGCTCTTGCAATCTAATTTTTTTCGAAACTGGTTGAATCTCTTTTCCAATCAACGCGATGACGAATTCTTCTCTGAACTTTATCAGTTTTATTTTAGAAGGAGCTACTTTTTGAAAACTTTTGTGAGCATTGTGTATATATCTATAATATGTGGTGAAACCTTTTTGTCCCATCTAATAGTCTTTCTTAGAGATGAGTAGTACAGAAGCATTTGATCTGATCGGCCAATGCCAGACATTCCACTGTGTAATCTCGAATTATATTCGGTTTCATAGAAATTTTTCCATGGCGACAGACGTCTACTTGCGAATTAACTCCTAGTTGGCTTCCGCGAAGAGATTTCTTTTACAGAAGCCAACCACGAGATAATTCGTAAGACCATTTTTTTTTTAAAAAAACACATTTTTTTATGCTTTTTTATGAGAACTATGCACTAACGCACTAGAATTAGTTTTTAATAATATCATGTGATTAAATCAAATTGTCATTTTAGGCCATATTTCTGAAAATTGACGTGGCAGTCAACGTGTTAATAATCAACTATAACCACACTCCCCCTATAGTTACGAAAATCCAGAGAGACTTACGGAGGCACCAACATCATAACATCACGCTCTCCTGAGAGAAAGAGCATGCTGGGATGAGTGAAAACGAAATTTCTGATAGATTAGCCAAGGAAGCGACATCAGAAAGTATTCTTTATCCCCAACTAGCACTTTGGCTACGCTCATACTTAAAGGAGCTACTGAAAGGCAAAGCCCAAATCAAATGGCAGACAGAGTGGCATGAATGGAAACAAGGTCACCTCACATAATACTACAGCACACAAGTAGACGATAAATGTAACCTTATTTTCCCGCAATTAACATGCCTTGTAATGAATGCGTTAATTCAGATTATTATTAGGGAAAGGGACCATGACCTGTAATGAATCCATTACAGGACATAGTCCCTTTCCTGAATATTTAATAATATACATGTCAGCAACACCTGTATCTGTTGTCTGTGGATAAATTAGTATCCCAGACCATTATGTTATCATCTGGCCACTTACCAGAGAAAAACACCTTAAAATCTCCAGTAACAATACACAAGCCTGCCGCAAGTTTATTGTAAAACAACATCATTTAGTGGACAGGAACGTGCAGATTATCGATAAGTTTGCAAAACTTGGAGTTGACCTAGGCCTTGTTATATAATGTTTTTTATAATTTTATTTAACCTTTTTTTGGGAGGTGAATAAGAACAGTACCTAGACTAAGAATTTAATATTCACTTAGTTTGTTTCTAGAAGTTTAACTCCCTGTACTACTGCTGTATTTGTATGTCGCGCAGTGTGCGTTTGTAAACTCCTGTAGAGTGAATTGGTAATGTGTGCTATTTAAGAGTATGTTCTGCTTTAAAATAATTTAAGTATCTGAAAAAATGTAATAATTATGTAAGTTATATGATTATCTCCTGAGCCACAATGGCTACAATATCTTACAATGTTATCTAATGTATCTTCTAATGCTAGATATGCAGGGATGAGATGCAATACCAACTAACCTCTAGATAAGGATGACGGTTCTCTGTCTCCCGCCAACTGTCACCTGTCATTTCTAATTTCGCTGGTTCCCACCAGTACGTAAATTAGTTAAAGTATATAAGAACAAAATTCTTGAAGTTGATAAAGAGTTTTTGGAAGCGACCGCTGACTTCTCAAACCAATTTCGTCCACCTGTAAGGTTTTAGTTTAAACTAACAAAGTTTTATTTTAATTTTTCCTTTCCTATGTGTTCTTATTTCAACTTCCCGTTAGAATGAGCGCGCGTTTCAGCTTTATGCTAATTTGAAATGGAGCCAAGTTTTGGTATTTAAGCGATAGGTAGGAACCTCTCAGGGTGAGAGAGCTTTTAGTCTCAGATCACTGCTGCTCTGTTCGACGTTCGCCTGACTAGCTAGTATTTAAATTCTAAGCCTTAGCGCTGTTACTCTATTACTTATTGAAGTAAATCTAAGTGAGTTAGTATTAGTTAAATCTTGTTACGCACCATTTAGCATAGCGGCCAACCTCGCGTTTATAGCTCTGTGAGCAACGACTACTTAAATTTCTACTTAACTTTAGTTTAAATTATTTGATTGTTCAGTTTAGACCCAAGTGCGGTCATTATTTTCTGTATCCCTCCCGAGTTGGGAAGTGGCTGTAAATAATTGCGGTTTATTAAAAGAAGATTTTAAATCCTTCTTACGTATAGTTACTCTACCACTTAATCACAGTATTCTACCACAGAACATAGCTGCATTCAGCTCCCAGTTCAAGATCAGGACTTAGATTACTTCACGAATATGTTCGCCAACAGTATGCACCGAACACTCAGTCCTGACACACCTACTAGCTTTACCTGAAACGGCTTTAGTCTTTGATAGTCGTGTTGTGCTCGTGTGATTAGAAAGTCTGAGCCAAACCTTGCACTAGGACTTTGCCTCGTGAAATGTATACTTTAATTAGAGTTTTACTTTGGCTTTCATGTTTAAATACCACAAGAAACGGTGATTTTATTCTGCTAATTACACGAGTCGTATACGTTAACTTCTAATAAAAAGTTAATAATTCTAAACCTTTTTTCCCAGTCCGTAGTTATTTATCTGGTTGAAGCAATAAATCGCCTGAGTGCCCACACGGAGTCAGGCTCCCAATTTGAATAACGCCTGGACACTGAGCAAATTTTAGTTTAGCCCACAGCAAGCTTACAAGTTGGAGAAATGCTGAAAAGCCCGATGGAAGTTTTCGGGTATCTAGTAAATGCCATGCGAGCTTCGATGAAGCCAGCTGTCAATTTGGATGGTAGATGGTCTCTAGTAACTTTTGTTTAAGGGCTGGAAAACCATTCTATCCAATGAACGAGCGACAAAAGTTTGCCATAGTAACATCCGTTTTAAAGGGCCAAGTCTTGAATTGGTTCAAATGCGTCGTAGATGTTCATTAGGTGAACCCGGCAGTGAGACAGAAAACATTTGTCGTCTGAAAGCATTTTCCGCAGTAAGGTGCATGGCTCGGTTGGACTTGGTGCTGTTCGGGAAGTATCAAGCTTCTAGGCGAAGAATTGACGGATTTTGTGCTGAAGAAGACAGAAATTGTTAAACTGTTATACGTTAGGAAAGTGAATATTGAAATCATTGCTAAGGTTGCTACTGCACGTGGCCAAGATTGCTAACTTCACGAGTGGGATTTTGTTGAATTGAGGAATCCCAATAAATTGGAAGAATTATTTGAGAAGGCTAAAAAAATATGAGAGTCGTATAGTGGCTGAAAGTAGTCGTATGAGGAAATAAGATAATAAGCAGTTACGGAAAGTAATTTGGCGCAACATATAGTAAATAAATTCAGAGGGGGAATGAAGGATCTGTACCCGCAGAGTAGGTGGTCGAGTAGACAAGGTGGCGATCGCTACGGTGGAATGAAAAAGGATTTTAGAGAAAGGAAAACACGGCTAGTGGTTTTGCTTCTCTTTTCCTTCATACCATTCCTTTGCTGTTGTACAGTCTCTTCCTTAATGTCAATACGCCCACCTGCTGATTTCAAAATATCCCGTCCCGCTATCCCATTCACGAGTATTTTTTGAAAGCATAAAACAAAACCCTGTTTTTATTTTTCCTTTTTAACCTGGACACTCAATGTGACCTTGCCTCATTCATAATATTGACTCTGCGACATTACAACTTTCGTCCCTATAACTTCAATTAACCTATACAGCCTAAAACATTTATTAATTTTTTTCCGCCAACAAGCTACTATGCGCCCTATATTTAACAATGCTATTGCCGGAATTCTATTTAACACAGCTTTCATGTAAGACAATTCGACATTCTTCAAAAATCAACGTATTTAATTGAATTTGAGAGATCTTTTTCTTTACTCTGGGATGACTGACCTTTACGATTCGCAGCACTCTTTGGTTAATCAACTCTCTTTATTGTTTTAAACAGCCGCTTTTTCCTTCTCTCTAAAATTCTTTTTTGTACCACCTTAGGGATCGCCATCTTGTCTTACTCGACCAACTTTTCTGTCTGTATTCAAAGCTCGTTCTGCCGCCGAATTTACATTACCCCTTTTACCAAAGTTAACTTCCATACCTGTCGATATATCTATCATCATATGACCGCGTACGACTACTTCCATTTACCCGTCGTACTCATTTTGTACGACTCCTTTCGTTACATTTCTTAGCCAGCTCAAACAATTCTTCCAACTTACCAAGACTCCTTAATTCAACAAATATCTGTCGGTGCGGTAGCAGCTTTGACAAACTCAACTCAATGACTTCAGCCTTCTTCTTACAGTAATTTAACAATTTTTACCTTTCTCAATATAAACTCAGCAATTCTTTTCCTAGCCCATTATTACTCAGCTATATAAATCCTTAATTCTATCACATTATTACTTGTTTAGATACATAACATTTTCGCTAATCTGATGAAACTGCATTTAAGTCGTGAGGACACCTAGAGAATTAATGCTTTTGAAATTACGCAAAATATTCTCCTAAAATAATGAATTCGATTTATAAAAGTTTATCCCGTGATTTGATGCTGTAATTAATTTTTGGTTACTTAGCTAACTTATCAATTACTCAATACTGCATTTCCATTTTTAAATTGCGGAAACACATAGAATCAACTTATGTAATGTATATAATATACGGGAATTCGCAAGAAATTCTTATGGATACTGCATTTAAATCTGCGCCGGAAGTAATCCAAATCAGGTATTTGATCAATTGTTGGGCAGAAAATAATTTAAATTGCAAAACAGAACGAACCTTAAGTGAATTTACAATTTTACAATAGATTGCTTTGTACAACGTTTCAAGTTTCTTTTAGTTTGCCGTCCAATGCATTCCTGTTTCTTATTTTCGCTTCATTGCCTATGATACATTAGTTTGTGAAATAGTTTATACTGATAGTATCGGCATGAGAAAAGTATCATAAATTCTTTATTATTGAGAAATATTTTATGCCTCAGGTAATCATTTTGTCCCTGCTGTACTCAGATAAAATGCCAGATTCATACAACACAAGTGAATAATTGTGACTGTGTCAAAATTGCTGAATGAACTTATTTGATTCCGAAATTTTCTTGTAAAACTACAAGTAGATAGCGAATGTTTCCTTTTAATTATGAACGCTTTTCTTTTAAAATTCATCTCCTTTCAAAGACATTTCATTATAAGGCATTTGAATTTAATCACCTACACTTAATATTATTAAAAATTGAAGTTATAAATTGCAAATACGAATGATTCAAACGTGGATTAATTATAATAAGCTAATTTGATAAAAATGGCAGTCTCGATTGCTACAATTTTCTTAATTCTAGATTTATGGCCTTCATGAAAATGATGAAATTTGTCTCTGCGGTTACAGCGATGATGCAACTGAATATCAATCATACCACACTGATGGCAAGGCTCTGCAGCTGAATTTCATTACAGTAAACAAAACTGAAACTCGATATCATTCTAATTTTATATTTGTGGTAACATCCTATGTAAAACGTAAGTATAAAAAGATATATTATCTAGAAATTTAAATATAAATATTGAAACTTTATGCATTCTTCATTAATATATGCTTATTAACTTTTTAATAGATTTGTAATCCTTCTGTCATAGCTAAGAAAGATATAAAAGTGCTTCGTAATTGATGCAAATATTAGCTAGAAACGAGTTAGAATCGTTTTGATAAGTAATGATATCTCTCTTTTAGTAATAAGCAAGAATGGCAGAAAATGAAAATTTCACACTTGAACAGCGTAGTAAAAAATTACCTAGTGAAGAGAAGTCAGTAGTGAATTAAATATTTGAAAAGAGACAATTAATACAGATAGAAATTTAATCATTTATTAGAAAGGGAAGATTTTCCTGAATGCACAACACTATAAAATTTCCAACTAGAATTCCTTTAATACTTTTCTCAAAATGAATTAAACACATAGCCAAGAGAGAAAGCATAACAAGCAATAAATGATTTATTATATTTTTTCCGCTATTCGAATTATAAGTTTCCTTTCTTTTAATACGAACTTAAGAATGACTTCTTAGTGTCACCGTGCTGAAGAAGTAGACAAAAGAATACTAACTACACGGAAATTCAAATCTAGAATGAGATCCCTAAGAAACCAGTACACTCTTATTGATGAGAGATTATCAGTTACCAATTATAAGCAACAGGAATTTGGGGGGAGGGGCGGAAAAAAGGTGTATATTTTATTCAAAATTTCAGAGCTTAATATAGTAACAGTAAATCTCACAACCAAAACAGCCTTGCAAATTACACTAAATAGCATCTTCCGTATTCGAATAACTTCAGCAATCGTTTTTATGCTGTGTAGAAGGGACTTCTTTCATTGTATTTGCGTCTTTATAATACATTTGCAATATTTTCTGAATATAATTATTTTTTATGTATGGTACGCAGCGCCCTATCATTAAAAAATTAGCTAGATAATTACCTTCCCTTCCCCAAAAATGGCTTCTTGTTTGAAAATTATTTCCTTCAATTTGTACTCCGCTGTGCCAAATTTTTTATTTTTATAAAGTCTTTAAGCACTATATTAGAACCCTATGTACGTATTTCCTCGAATTCTCCTCCTTTTTTAAATAATTTTTAGTCCGAAAATTACAATTATGCGAGCAGTTTAATTTCTGAAGATAGAGGTTACAGTAAGAACATAAATGAAAAGTAGTCATAGAAAACTATTGGCAACTCTCAAAATTATTTCTTTAATAGAAACTTGCATTTCAATAAGAACGCATAGTAATATTGTTGCGTGCATACGGATTCGTAATAGACTGAATGCACAAGTCCGATAATAGGTTAATAAAATTTATTCTTATCAAAAGAAATATATCAGAACTCTGGAATTTTCCTCAGAGATATTCCTACAAGTTTTCATAATATCACGCAGTAACAATCACTAGTTACACTTCAAACTACTAAAAACGTTAAATAGAACGCAATGCACAGCGCGTTTAAAGAGAAAGCTAATGAGATTTATCTCAGTTCACGCGGAACTACAACTCGCAACGACAATATTTAAGCAACTAAGTGGTATACTTTCTCTCTGCGGCTTTTTGTACATTTCAACCGGTCGCGAGACATCTCTCGTACTTTCTGTTTCTCGAAATTGCTGGAAAGAAATAAGAGGATGGAGATACGGTTACAGCTAACATAATTGAAAATTACATTTATTCAATTTCAACACAAAGTATCAATTTACTCAATGTTAAATGCACGTGCTCCGGTATTTTTACTTTTCCGGCATAACTTTCTCTTAAAATTTTTCTCGCGCTGCATTGCACAGGGAAATACAACAATTTTAATTCTAATTCTACTAAATTTAGCTATATAAATACTAAATTCGTAACAACATTAATAATACAATATCTGACGGACATATCACGCTGGCTTAATTACCTTGTAAAGAACCAAAGCAACCTCACACAGATAAGTCTTGACCGCAGTTCCCAAGAAGGATATCAGAAGAACGAAGGAGAAATGGGTGAACAAAAGAACCAGATTTTGAAAGATGCAACCCATCAGCAATCGATAAGGCTAGAATGATCTGGAGCGTAAATAATACGAGTAAGATGAAATCACATTTCTTAAGTGTGAGAACACCAACCATGCCCGGATAGCTTAACGAAGAATCTGCGCAAAATACGTTTCAGATAATAAATGCAAGGGAAAATAAAATAGATGAAATGCTAATATAAAAACGCAAATACAAATTGAATACGCTGAATAAAAATAAAAACAATCAATGGAATATAATTTACCAATACACTAGCACTTAGAGGGGAAATCTATATACAACAGAGGAAGAGAAAAATTTTGCTAATATTTTTAAAATTTTCAGAACCTAGAGCTAAAACGTTAAGAAAAAATTATGGAGAAAAATAAGCGAGGCTATACAATATATTCAACTTTACCTATCTTAAAATGCACTTACGACAGTTAAAAGTATTTTCTCTTTTGTTTCAGTGTTACTTAGATAGCAAGTCATGAATATAAACACATTTTAGTTACTTAATAACAAACTGACTGGTACTTTTTTCTGCGAGTCTTAAACCGCACCGCTTGTTTTTTATCCTGTTTTTGGGGGGGGCGTGGGGGGTCGGGAGAATAAAACGTGAGTTTTATGCACGAGAGAATATGTAACGACTTCAAAAAAAGAACTACATATCTACATATAAGTAAAGAAATACAAATGCAAAGGGGACTGTGAGAAAACTACACTGTAAAATAACAGAGTGAACGCCATATAGACAATAATATAACGAGAAAGTAAATCGAGAAGTCTAAAAGACGCAAGGATTCGAGAAAACGCAGGAAAATATCTTAGTTGGGGATAGATGATCTGAAAGTGAAAGCTCAGGAAATAAAATAAGTTAAATTAATAATTAAAGCCTGCAAGACTAAGAAAAGATTTTTTAAAATAGTTGTTAAGCAGTAATTAAGCTGTAACATGTAAAATTCAAGTGAAGAATTTAGTTTAACTCAAAACCCTAGGTAGAGTAAAACTGAATAAATAATTGTGAATTCTTCTGTACACAGAATTAATGTTCGCAGAATTCGCTTCTGTAAGGTACGTGAAATTTAATTAATAATACTCCAGTTCTTCATTGAGATTTCCTTCGAATTCTGGTGCTATTTTTTTAAAATTCCTTGAATGTTGAAAATACATAAGGATTTGAAAAAGAAGAACTTAAAGCAAAGCATTTCTTTAAAACTAAATCTTGAAAGGAAATAGAATTTATTGATTTAAAAATCGTGAAAAATAGAATATGCTTTTCTTCTAAACAAAACGCAGATCAAAAGAGAGGGACTGACAA
Source organism: Stegodyphus mimosarum (assembly GCA_000611955.2). Lineage (NCBI taxonomy): Eukaryota > Metazoa > Arthropoda > Arachnida > Araneae > Eresidae > Stegodyphus > Stegodyphus mimosarum. Next base: position 100,687 of record KK114931.1, read on the forward strand.
GATTTTTAACAGTGACTTTGTAATAAGAAGGATTATGGAAGGGGTAAGTTATTTATAAATCAGCATGAGACCTGTATTTTTCCTAAACTTCTTTACATCTAAAACAAGAAATGTATATTAATACTTTGCGCTTTGAATGTAAATTAGATTATTTGTTATAACCTTTGAGATAGTTATAAAATCCATTAAATTCATTAATATTTATAATAAAAAAAGAATAATCAGTGAAGTGTTCACATAATTTTAGAAGGTAAGGCAAAGTGGGGTTAAGTTTAACGTCGAGTACTTCCATGACTCCCTGCACTTTAAGTAGATGAATCTCCGGCATCTATAGGAATATAAATTTAGGCAAAGCACCAACCTGTTTGTCTTCGAAATCGATGAATTCTTGACTAAAATCTATGCCAAATACAAGATTGTTGTTTTGCCTAATTTTATATTTTACCGTGGAGTGTTTTTACCTCTCTTGATCTATGGAAATACTTAATCATCAAATATAGTTGACACATTCGAAGTTCTAGAGTAAGATTTTTGAAGCACTAAGAGTACCCTCACCGGCTTCAGATACTCTGGGGCTTCAGATTATTGGACCACTACACCATTAAATAAATAAAAGGTTTTTTAATTGTTCACATCATAAATGCAATCCAAGTTCTACTTGTCTACAAATAAAAAATCGCCAGATAAAATTACTCTCCGCCAGACCTTTTATCCGGCGATGATGCATGTTATGATTCTTTAGAAACTGAAATTTCAACTTTATAGGGAAGGTAACTTCAATATAAAAACATGCTACACACGAGATGTAACTTCAATATAAAAACATGCTAGACAGGAGAGTAAAGATACTCTTTTTCATTTCTTTTACGTGCAGACTGCATGGATTCTCCTTACGCTTTCTTTCAAGTACTTTTCTATCAGTTATAAAATTCATCGTTCACTATTAAAAATCCTAACGATAGAAATTAGCAGTGTTTCTAGACATTGTCATTTATTGTATATTGGTCAAACTCAAAGCGTAGTGTAAAATTTTGCACCGAACGCCACGAGCCTTAACACCCCCGAATTTTGGAATTACTAAACATCACAGTCTAAACGCCCCTCTATTCCGAAATCTTAATTTTAATTACGATCTTCAGCTACAAAATATAGCCCACTAATTCTAGAATAACAAACTTTAGAAACTCTTTCAATAGTAAACGATATTAGTTAAGTTCATGGATAAGAGTCGGCTTCTTATCACACTTTTTGAATCAAGGTTCAAGCAAATTCATTAGTAAAACATCTCAAATGACGATGGAAGTTATTTTAGATGAAATTTAATGACTTTCTTTCATGAGATGAACAAAGATGTGATGCAAAGCAATGTCACTATCTTCATGTCACTATCGTAGAACTATCTTCTTGCTTTTTAATGCTGTTTAAGTTAGGGGAAAAAAACTTTTACTCATTACTTTTATCGCACAAATTATTGACAAAATGTATGCCTCTTTTTTTGTTTTGTGTATGTATGTATCTGTGTATATCTTTGTTGAACTTGACGAAACGTATAAACATACAGTCGAAACATCCAGCATCACGACCTTCAAAAAATGCCGTTCGGCCTAAGATGCTGACAAGATCATATCGAACATTTCTTTGATTAAAAGGATTCGTTCTTTGCTCTTGAAATAGCTACCGTAAGATGTTAGTATTAACGCTGAGAAGTACAGCAATATCTTAAAGGAATTAAACCAGGCACAGATAAGAGCCGGCTTCATGCTGTTGCACAATAACTCACCAGTCACACGTCACTATTTAAGTAAAGAACTGCTGCAGAGCTTTGGCCCGTTAATTCTGAAACATTATAGAACCAATCGTAGAACCAATCAATATAGAATATACGATTTCACACTTCCGAACGTGTGAATGTTTCTTAGAATTGCGGTTAAATACTAAAGAGTGGTTCGTCTAGGAAGCTTTTTCTCTTTCTACGTGGAAAGCATTTATTGAACGCGTTTGAACCTGAGACTTCAGAAACTCTGATACACAGGATACGTTCTTAAACATCGGACTTGGCTGAGCACCAATAATAATTGCTTAAACAAGTGCAGTAACTTTGTCCTTATGCTTTGCATATATTGTAATCCTCTTATGGTATTATGACAACATGCATTACGTTATTTACTATTTCACTGTATATTTCAACTGAGCATTTTTTATAAATTAGACTTTAGTTGGATTTTATATGCTTTCATATTTTTGCTTTTAAACAGAATACAAATTTTAGTGTAGATGATTGCAATGTCGGCTTCAGTTATGGTTTGGGGTGGTTTAGTTTTTTATGACAAAGCACACTACGAATATCTGTTTAAGGGAAAGGATGCCTTCGTAGAAGGCTTTCTAAGGGAAAATAGCTTGTATATACGTTATACATGGGGAAAACATCCGTGCAACCAGCCGGTTCACCTGGATTCGAACCCAGGTCGGAACTAACAGAGTTCAGTGATTTTACTGCTCGGTTGCTGGTGGGCTAACTTTAATTATGTATGTATACGTTACGAAATATGATTTTTAAAAAATAACTGTAAAATGATGCATTATTCAGATGTATTACAGGCAATCTAAAAATGGAATTGATGTAGGAGTACGTTTCGTATTCTTTGGTATTCGATCATCCTTTTGAATCAGTTAAAGAGTAAGAGTATGTAATTTTATGATCATCAAGTGTAAATTCTATGCATACTTAATATTATAACTCACTACATATTCATGTAATAAAACACAATTCTTCTCTTTTCTAGTTCACTACATGTGTGAAGTAAAAATGTTCCAGTGCGAAAATTCTCGTTGCATATGGAAGGGACTCACATGCGATGGGCATAACAATTGCGGTGACCAAAGCGATGAATTTCCACATGGCATGGCTAATTGCAGTAAGTAATCTATTTTCATTTCGAACTGCCTGTAGCTGAGCGTATATGATTACTAGTAAAAAATTGCTGCTGTTCCGGAATACTTTTCCTGGAAGGTCCCATACCATTAGCAGATGGTTATATTACAATTCCTGTTAAGTGAATAAGACGGCTACGTCTTCGGGGTTTTGCCCATCCATAAAATAAATACAAGTAAGATGACCTTCAAATCCATTTCTCGAAAGGCAGATAGCTCTTGAGTCCGTTAACATTTTATCTATTGATACTAGGTGGAAAACTAACTAAAAAAGACAAAAGAAGGTAGAGGGGCAGGTTAACTATTTTTTTCTAAATAGTTCTTCACCCTGATCTCTGAAATGACCACTGGATACAACTTAGTTTCTCTTACGGTGTCCTCGACAAAGACATCTTCTTCTAGACATATAGCTCTAATGGATTTTGCCATAATCGAAATCCACATAACATTCTAATTTGTAGTTTTTACACTTTTCTTCAGTTCCGAAAGTATTAAAAAACAAAACAAGAAAAAATATTGTTAATAGTAGAAAGAATCACTAAAATGATTCCAAAGATTAAGATTCGAATTTGTGCTTAAAGAATATAGATTTTGGTCTTCTTAGATAGCGTAACTTAGACTAACTCTTGTAAAGATTAGTGGCGAATTATCGCTATGTCTTGTAAGTACCAGAGAGACAGGGAAAGGGTGTAAAGAACCTTTTCATTAACTCAAACAAAGGTTAACAGACGGCATCAACTCGTGGTTACATAAGCCAACAGACAATAGATTAACTAAGAGTAAGAAAGTAAGTTTGCCTAACGGCTTCACAATTGGAAAAATGCGTAAGCTGGCTCTGACCTAAAGTCGGAGTAACAATCCTAATGGCGAGAATAACTCAACACCACAGAATATTAATCTCAAGAGAATCAAATTAGCAACATGGCCATCAAGCAGGCAGACATGCTCTGATTCTACCTTCTAAAACATTCCTTTAAACTCTACTTTCTGCCTTATTTGAATACCATGCGAGCTGGAAATTTGCATTCTATCAGGAAAAGGGAAATAAAGTCAATAGGACAGTGAATTAACATAAATTAGCTTGTTAGGAACTTAAACGTGAACTTTATAAGATGCCATAAAGAATTACTATATTTAAATTAAAGCTTAGACACGGTTCTAACGTCAGAATAAGAACTGAGAAAAAATATTTAATAAAACTAAACTAATATAAATTTTAAGGATCAGCTTCTTAATTGCTTTAATTTACTGGAAGTTCCTTAAAAGATTTCTAGTAAGTGAAATTTCTTCCTGGAATATGCTTACGGAAATCATGAGTTAGTAGATGTACATCACTTGTAACTTTTCTTATGCTCTCAGATTAACTTTACTCCAGATATACTTCTGTTCCTGTTTTCCAACAAACTCTCCACGTCAATGGCTGTACTTAATAAAAAAAGATGGTTTCATTTAAGCTCACTAACGGTGAAATATGACTTTGCATAAACTGGCACGATTTGTTCATCTCATTCGGAGGTCAATCGTTAAGGAAAAAAAAGTTTTCCTTAAAAAAAAAAATGAGGGGGAACTATTCAGCATTGTTGTTGTTACTTAAGCTCACTTGTCTGACGCAGTCAGCTCAAGCCCACGAAATTCCTCGTGGCAAGGAGCACAAATTTACGCCTGCCGTTGGCAACAGACTTGAGCACCTAACAGGTGATTATGCGATTTGGCTCAGTTCCACCCCCAATTTTGATGGAAAGCACCCCGGGGGAACGGGTCCGAGGATCTCCCACCCCTCTCCCCTTCCAACAAGCCACACAAGAGGACTTTCGGCTCGCCGCATATTTGAAGTGTTGACATGCCGCACCGACACTATATATTTACAAACATCCATGCGTTCTCCGGGATTCGAACCCATGCCCTTCGGTACGGCAGTCAGCGACGCTAACCACTATACCGGTTGGGCGGCATTCAGCATTCTAAATAACATAATTGGTTATTGTTAGGTTCACCAGGATTAAAGACTGTTCACAACCAGTTCATTTTTGGTTGTGTTCTCCATGTATTTCATGGAAGAATGGTCGCCAGAGCCTGAAGAAGGTTGGACTTCTTCCACCCCAATTTTGAGGAAGAGCACCCCAGAGGGGTGGTCCATGTGTCTCCGACTTCTCTTCCCTACCACCAAACGACACGGTAGAACTTTCGACTCACCATATATTTAGAGTCTCGGAAAGATGAGTACATATGAGTGATTCCTGAACGAGCATTACGGAAAAACGAATAAAAGCTGACCGAAAGAGCTCTACATAATATCCAAATCAGAAATCCATATTCCTTATTAGTCACCTGATCCGATAAATTCCTTTCTCCTTGCACTTTTTCTGAACTGTCAAAATAATTAAATTCCTTTTAACTAATTTTACAAATTTTCAGATTTAGAAGTATTGAAATGTAAATTCGATTTCCATTATCAATTTAGTTAACTGAAGCCTTTGGTAGAATTGATTTGCAAGCTTTGTAAGATATTTTCTCCCTTCTTACCGCTTGCCGTCGTAGGGTAATTGGAAAGCTCATCCGGCTGGCACCCAGAAGGTCTAGACTTCAAGTCCCGGCGAAGGCTTAGCCCATTTTTTTAAGCTTCCTACTTCGAAATAAAATGCCTGATGACTCTGCAGCTTCAGTTTAAACGTTGGTGTAATTAATTAATATTATTAAGAATGATTTATTTTAACTGTAAATTGTACAACAAATTCATTTGTATAACTGTTGTCTTAATTTCATATATCTGCAGGTTTCTGATAACAGTTTAGAAACATCTCTAATGAAAAAAAATTCTCTTATTTCTTTTAATCTACTATTTTATGAAGTTTAGTTAAATGGGTGCCAAATTTACAAAAATTAAATCTGCGCAAATGATTTCTTTTGCGCGTCAGCTCATATTTAGGTAAAACATTTTCCTTTCCCTTAGACTTGAAAGTTAACTTAACTTTATAACCTATCAATTAATCTACCCTTCAAGCAGGCTGCTTTATTATGGAAAAGCTTTCGAGGGCTGTCTGTTTAAGTACACATGCCTTGTCAAAGACTTCGAAGAGAACGGCTTGTTTAACTCCATACATGGGCAAGATCATCAAAGTACTTATGCACCCAAGCCGGGTATCAAAAATTGAGATACCATCAGAGTTCTTCGGAATAAACAGGAACTACTTGGGAAGTATTTCATTCAAAACTGAGTACTAGATTTCATCATTGTTATTAAAATCTACTTTTGTCTTCCTAAGCACCATTCGTAAAATTCAAATAAATAAATATGTTGTAGCAAATGGGCTACAGCAACATGTTTTAAATGCATCATTTAAAGAATCATGTAATTTTTTGAAGCATTTATGCTTTTTGGAGTTATAAAGTTTTTATGAAAGGTAGGTAGGTAATGGATTTCTGGCGCAAAGCTCTAAAGGCTATATGCGCCAAACACAGGATTCATCTTTTAACGTGCAAGGTAATTTACATATGTTAGATGGGGAATAAGGTTTAAAAACAAGAGCATACTTATAAAATCAAGGTATTTTATGAAAGGAAGAAAAAAGAAGTAAATTAATATATTTTATCTCCCGTTAGGCAATCAACAACGAGGACGCAAAATTTCGTATGGTTTCTCAATCCTCTTTTGTTATTGCATATAAAAAGCTTTTCTTTACTTGAAGGCATGCAATTGCTACATACCCTATCAAACATAGGCTTTCGGAATTAAGTAGCTTCGACAAATAAATGCAATGAAAAAGTTATGCATTAACTCAAAGTTGCTAAAGATGATATTTAGGTGCATTACTCTTTGCACACCAGCTCCAGACATATCTGATAATAGCGACTTTTTTTCCTGTATGCTTGATGTCTGCTTTAATAAACCTGCAAAATTCTAGCTAATGAGCAAGGTTAACTGGCATATTCATAATTAGCGAATGAATATTAGAGAATATTTAATGTTTTTGCTTCTCTTACCTTTTCAGTATATTTCAGCGTATTTATGAGGATCTTCAATAGTTTAAAGCGTCTAATAACCTCAAAACAACCGTACAACTGTCAGATGATTTAATTATACTATCTAGCTTCTAACTAAAAGGATGATAACTCAAAATAAAGGTTTTAAAATAAAAGTTATTTATTAACATGTCAACTCGACGGTTACACAAATTGAAAAGTAAACAGAAACAAAACTCCGCTGCTTGCGGTAATTTCATGTCATGTGTTCTAATTCAAATGTAATTAGAAATACAGATTCAGTACGCCCTATTAAACTTAGGGTTAGTCTTAAGATTTTGCAAAAAAGGAAGCGAGTACCCGAAGCTTAAGCCTATTAATTAAGTTCAACCAGCAAGAAAGCTAAGAAGAACTAACGATCAGCCTATACTGAGGAAAGCTGTCGCACTCTAAACCAGAGATAGTCACCCTAGTCCCTACAGCCCACTAGTGGGCGATTTAAGCTTTCACGGTGGACAGTGGAGGCTTTTGTCCGATAATGATCAAGGAAGATCGGAACATGCATGGATTGTATAGATACATATACACCCCTTAAAATTTAGTTCTCTACTTGACCATTCCCCTTTGCACAGTACTCTCCTGTTTCCATATATTTATACGGCTTTGTTCTTTGTTAATGAATTTTCTGTATATTAAAAGTTTATTGTTGTAAATTACAGTATAAGTAAATGCATAAATTTAACTATATATTTTTTTACTAAACATGCACTTAAAAACTCTTTGCAGTTGCGCTATATTAAGTTACTGTGAACGAGTGGGCAGTAAAGAAATTTTACTGCCTACAAAGTGGGCGGTAAATATGAAAAAGTTGACTACCACTGCTTTAAACTCAAGAATTCTGCTTTTATGTACACTTTAATTAATTCGCATTCCAGTTGGAGTAGACGAAAGTGATCCAAAATAATAAGATAACTGAGTTAATTAACATAAAACCTTACATGTTCAATCTCCTGTTATTCAATAATGTGATCATTTTAAGTTGCAACGACGTTGTTAAGTTAAACTAATTTAATTGGATTATAAGAATTGATAATAACTGAATGCATAATGTTGTATTAAAACTATCTTTGAATAGGATCTCTAAACCCTGGAACAATAGCAGGAATTGTAGCTGGATCTGTGATTGGCTCCCTTGTACTTATCTGTATTTCTCTGGCCTGCTGTAGATGTTCACGATGCAAAAAATCCCAGACCACTGAACGAGAACCTGTGCTTATAGAGCCTGCTTCAAGTTATGGTTCTAGTACTGCAAGAGGTAACATTCAAGAACCTGAAGCATCTGAACCCAGTTCTTCCTATGGCAGTTTCCCTGATCTACCACCACCATATAAACCGTGAACCCTTGAAATAAAATTTAATGAACAGTTATTTTTAGATGAATTGTATCTTGAATTTAACTATTGCACAAACTTGTGAAACACATTACAAATAGCTAATAAGTAATTTTTAGCAGTATTTCATTTTTTCATCCTTTGACAGATATTAAGTATCCAGCCCATGAACCCATTCTTCTATTTTACATTTTTTATACTTATTTATTATGCTGCCGTTTTCTATAACACATGGAAAAGCTCAGATATAAATTAAACTAATTCTATAAAGAAAGTGATATTAGTAATCTTAATATATTTAAGAACTTTGTTCAAGATATTAATAAGGAGTTTATTAATCTTCGAGTGCTTAAAGAAAAAATGCATTATACTATGAATACAAGCATTTTTAAAAGTGATGTATAATATCCAAATATTTAGAAATTTGTATATCACTAAAAGTTCCTGCGAATGTAAAATAACAATGCATTTTATTCTTATAGATTCATAGTGCTTTAAAGTTCACTAAGCGCTTTCATTCTTTTATGTGCCCCACGTTGCTTAGTAAATGATGTCTACTCAGTCATCACATAGATATAATAGAGAGAGATAGCTCCGCAATTTCAAACAGCAGTACCATTGCGTTGCAAACGACAGCGTGTCAGGATATAAGCAATTTTGACTGTTATAACGACAGGTGTAGTGCTTATGAGATGAATTGTTTCATTTCGAAAATATGAAAGTAATTTATAGTCTCACATTTCACCACTTTTAAGCGTCCGCCTGAAATACACAAAATCAACAACGTTATACAACGCACGACAGTGGTGTATTAGTAGAAAAGCCCTGAACAATTCTAGGCAGCAAAGTCTGGCTCGCATCATAACATCCAGCTGGCACATAATATTAGCGCAAATAGCAAAGGCATTAAATATGTTGTGGTCAGCAAAATAATCCTTGTGTTCTGTGAGATTTAAGAATCACGACCTATTCAGATGCCCATAATACATAATTCTACGCCTTGCTTGAGTTTATCACCATTTGGTGCAAATGACTGTCAACATCCAATGAATCGAAGAATTACATTATAAAGTCCGATGGTCAACTGCTGTTTGATCACCAGATTTTAAACTGCTGGTGATGGACGATTTTAAAGTGAAAGCGACGGATCTCGAATATCAGCAACGATACTTCAGGAGATGGCTGTTATCTGACATAAACTTCAGTGCATGTATTAGGAAACCCTCTTACATTTGTAGACCTCTTTGCTAGTGGAAGCTACATTACTATCTTTAAATACACTCATGTCCATAAATTTAGAATAATGCAAAATCAGGCAAAGGAAGTGTTAGAAGCAAAACGAATTTGACTTATTTGTAAAGCTTATTTATTAAACAAAAGGTAAAGAGCAAAACAAGATGCTATATGTTTCATATTATTAAAAAAATTAGCGATTTTTTCTCTCTAGAGCAAATTACAAAAAAAACCCTATTTACAAAAAACCAATATTACATGGTTGGCATGATTGTTAATACATTGCATGTCTCCCAGTCGAAGCAATACATTCCGTACAACGCCTAGGCATGCTGAGTATCAAACTGTCGATCTGATCTTGGGGAATATTACACCACTCAAAAAGCAAAGCTCTCCGAAGTTCCGGTAGACATGCAGCAGGAGGTTGACGGGCTGCAACTCGTCGGCCAAGCATGTCCCACACGTGTTCTACTGGATTCAAGTCCGGTGAAAATGCTGGCTAGTCCATACGGGTGATATCCTCCGATTGAAGGCATTCGCTTACGATGTTTGCTCGGCGAGGACGGGCGTTGTCATCCATAAACACAAATTGTGCGCCCATGGCGCCCTGAAACAAACGTACATGTTGTTCCAGAATGACGTCTCGATAGATTTGGCTTGTCATGGTTTCAGTTTGAACATGCAGATCAGTTCTGGAACCCAGAATAATTCCACCCCAAACGAGCACTCCTGCACCACCGTACCGGTGTCGTTCAGTGATGTTTTCTTGGTGGTAACGGGTATCTGGAGCTCTCCATATGAACGTCCGGCGAGAATCAGACTGCAAGCTAAACCTGGACTCGTCGGAAAACATCGCACAAGCCCACTGTTGCGGTGTCCACAATGCATGCTCTCTACTCCAGGCTAACCGCAGGCGACAGTGAATTGCAATAAGTGGAAAGCCTCTGACAGGTCTACGAGCATATAGACCAATCTGCCCTAAGCGTCTGTACACGGTCTGCCTTGCCATTGGCTGAAGAGAGCTGACGAGACAGGTCTGAGGCTGTGCTCCGCCTGTTTATTTTGGCAGTAACTGCCAAATACCGGTCCTCATTCGGCGTTGTAACTCTGGGGCAACCTGTGCTGTAACGTCTACTCACATTACCATCATCTTGGAATCGTTCCCAAAGCCTGGAGATGACACTCTGGGCAATTCCAAGTTCGTCTGATACTTCCAGTTGGGTACGCCCACATTCCAGACGGCCGATAATTCTACCACTTAAAAAATCATCCAAATGCGTCCTTTGTGTCATAACTATTCGGTTATTGCACTGAAATGCTTATAAAGCGCCTGCGAACAATTTTACTTCTTTGCATGTATTCCTTATATATCACTCTCTTACACTCTCGTCACTGTGACGTACCATCGGTATCATCTGGTTACTTCCTGAAATTTGCATATGATTCTTGATGATGTGTGTAGTGATTTTACAGGTGTTATATTTATTTTAGAGTTCGATTTCCGAGAGACTCCGAATTATCCTTAATTTATGGACATGAGTGTGTTATCTACACGCTTTCATACCGGATATTCACTCAGATGATGCGGCCTTTTTGAACAACATAATATTCTGTCGTGGAAGTCTGGAGTCACTAGGTTAAAACTGAAGAAGAGTTCCTTGGGATTCGATTGTCACTTGACTTCATTACTCACCAAATTTAAACTAATGGAAAGTGACACGCTTTCCAAAGTGACGTCAGTGCCAGGAATGTCTTATCGGTGAATATGAGAGAACCATTCTTTACGATATACACTGAAGTGACAAAAGTCATGGGATACCTCCTAATATTTTGTCGGTCCTCCTTTTGCCTTGCGAAGTGCAGCAACTCGACGTGGCATGGACTCAACAAGTCGTTGGAAGTCCCCTTCAGGAATATTGAGCCATGTTGCCTCTACAGACGTCCATAATTGTGAAAGTGTTGACGGTGCAGGGCACGAACTGACCTCTCGATGATGTCCCATAAATATTCGATGGGATTCATGTCGGGCGATCTAGGTGGCCAGATCATTCACTGGAATTGTCCAGAATGTTCTTCTAACCAATCGCGAACAAATGTGGCCCGGTGACATGGCGCATTGTCATCCATAAAAATCCCATCGTTGTTTGAGTACGTAAAGTCCATGAATGGCTGTAAGTGATCTCCAAGAGGCTGAAGATATCCATTTCCAGTCAATGATCGGTTCAGTTGCACCAGAGGACCGAGTCCATGCCATGTAAAAACAGCCCAGACCATTATGGAACCACCACCAGCTTGAACAGTGCCTTGTTGACAACTTGGGTCCATGGCTTCGTGGGGTCTGCGCCACGCTCGAACCCTACCATCAGCTCTTACCATCTGAAATCGTGACTCATCTGACCAAGCCACGGTTTTCCATTCGTTTAGGGACCAACCGTTATGCTCACGAGCCCACGAGAGTCGCTGCAGGCGATGTCGAGCTGTCAGTAAAGGCACTCGAGTCGGTCTTCTGCTGGCATAACCCAAGGAAGACAAATTTCGCCGCACTGTCCTCTCGGACACGTCCCTCGTATGTCCCACATTGATTTCTGCAGTTATTTGACGCAGTGTTGCTTGTCTGTGAACATTGACAACTCTACGCAGACGTCGCTGGTCTCGGTCGTTAAGTGCAGGTGGTCGGCCACTGCGCTGTCCATGGTGGGATGTTATGCCTGAAATTAGATACTCTCGGCACACTCTTGACACTGTTGATCTCGGAATGTTGAATTCCCTAACGATATCCGAAATGGAATGACCCATGCGTCTAGCTCCAACTACCATTCCGCGTTCAAAGTCTGTTAATTCTCGTCGAGCGGCCATAATCACGTCAAAGCCTCTTCACATGAATAACTTGAACACAAATGAAAGCCCTGCCAAAGCACTTCGCATTTATACATTTTCTACGTGATACTACTGCCATCTGTATATTTGCATATTGCTATCCCATGACTTTTGTCACTTCAGTGCATAGTGCTTGCTATCTATACAACGCTTCAGAGTGCTTTTGGGGTTCAAGGCCTGTCGTACCATTGGAGTTATATGATCGACAAGAGAGCCTACGAGATACTACACAGATATTTCATTTTTTTGGCACGAAATTATTCACTTTGTGTAATGCCAAAATTGACCTAGAAATTTCATTTATAATTTTAACTTTTTAGTTTTTCTATGTCAAAAAATAAAATTACTTTATGAATATTTCTGTATTAGTTTTAAATCAGAAATATAATATATAAAACTGAAAAAACAAACTAGAAATATAATATACAATATTATTCTGCATCACATGCAAGTGGCAGGTAGAACGAAATAGAATAAACAAGGCAAATAGGCAACTATTTATGTGGGTATGAAAAATACTGCAGAATGTGATTTGTCTTTCGTATCAGCAAAACACAATTAATGTTTGATGAAATTTGACATAAATTGACAAAAGTAAAATGGTTTACATAGCTATTAGTAAAAATCTTTTTGAAATATTATATTTACTTCAAATCCTTTAAGCCTGATAGAAATACTATTCATTTTCCAAAAACCCGGTAATCCTTTATCCTTACTGGTGGAGAGGTCCCACCAGCGACCAAGCGGATAAAACTTCTTAACAGTAGTAGTTTGACTCAGAATTCAAATCTTGGCAAATTGGCTGGCATTAGGAGAATTTTCGTGTTTCCCCACATGTGTAACATGAACAAAAAGTTTTAAGAGAAAAATTAGTTTTTCTCTTAAAAGGTCATCTACGTAGACACCTGTTCCCTTAGTCAAATAACTCTAGTGAACTTTGATAATATCTAATAAATCTAAAAATTTCCTGTTTTGGAAAAGCATATGATATTAATTCCTAAGCATTTATTTAATCTTCTTTGGTCAAAGGTATGCAGACATAAATCTAAAAATTGATTAAACTGGGAGATTTTAACACTTTTGAGCACTGACCTATTTATGACGCAAACAACAATTAAATTATATAGGCGTTTCACATAACGTCTGAAAATTTTCGAAATATGCAAGGTGCAATGATAAGAAATATACTAAAAACGTATAATTATGTCCTACAAAAATAAAAAAAACTGTAAATTAATCAAGTCAAAAGAAGACTTGTAAACTAATATAAAGGAATATCTAAACGGGAAAAATCTCACTAAAATAAGGTTATATAAAATATCAACAAAATCTTGTACATCAAAGCAAAGGTACATCAAAAACTAAAGTAGCATAAAGATCTTCTTTATTATACGAAAACGTTTCATAAGTCAACTAAACATTTATCTTACAAACCATTTTAAATTGATTAACAATATGAAAGTGCGTCATCAAAGTGATAGCAAAATTAATAAAAGAATTTTTGAATTATTGTACTTGTAGGTTTAAGTGCAAATCAGAAACATCAGCTTTAATGAAGCAATTTCCCTTAGTTTAATTCGCATAGATATTATGAAGCAATTAACACCTGTAATTACATTACTAATAAAAAAGCTTCTGAAGCTGAAATTTACCGACAACTATTGAAAGTATACACCCGTAATCACATAAACTATCTTTCACAAAATGACGTGAATTTCTTTACACTTGTCATACTGAATTCTAATCAATATATTGTATGTTTCCAAATTCATAAAAAAAAACACGTAATTCAAAATATTTTAAGGATTTACACAATTCAAAATATTTTGAATAATCACAACATTTTGCACAAATAAAAATCTTATTAATATGATTTACGGAAATGTGTAAATTTTTAACATTACAATGGGATTCAAATATGAAGGAAGTGTTACTGTTACGAATCATTGTCCATACATAGTACTATGAGTTCTTGAGTAAGTACAACCACTACCCACTACCCCCCAGGGGCATAACATGGCGGCAAAAATAAAAGGAGACGCCAGATATGCTACCGTTTCTGAACAATTTTTCAGACTCTACTATTTTAAAATTTCTCCAAGACATTTTACGAATTATTCATAAACTAAAGAATGCCAAATCTACTTCGGAAAAAATTATGATAGGACCGCAGGCTGTTCAAATGCAGATCGAGTTCTCAGAATCATATCAAGTAACTGTAGGTTTAAGCAAGCGCCAGCATAGCTCAGCGGTCATGACAGGAAGCTTCTGGGATCAGTCCTCGGCACAGCTCATTTCCTCCCACCTATGATACGGACCAAAAATGAATTCTTTCTCTTATGCTCCGTCGAGACAAAATAGCTTAAATTGATAAAGCCCGTCGGGTCGTAGACCTTTTACACCTTGATATCCTAGATCCTAGCATAACGCAGTGCTGCCAAGCTTTGGCAGCATTTTGGTATTTTATTTTACGTCCAGAGCATGTTACCTTGACAGACGTTTGGCAGTTCTTAGACACACGACAGTTCCATACAAATCGAAAAGGGGGATACTTCCGCATAAAAGAAACATTCATTATTGGATGGGTATAGTATAGTAGGATGGGTAAATTTGTGTAGTATAGTAGCATTTATGCAAAAAGTCACGGCTTAGTTATTTTTCGACAATTTTCAACAGCGACTTCGATTGTGAATTTGTTTTGTAAGATTCTCTAACATATTTGAAAACGTTTTGTAAATAATTCAGTATCCATGCGTCAATTGTATACAAAACTTATCTCATTACCTAACAGAATTGTAAGGAAAAAATATCAAAATAAAGATCTCACTCTCTTTTTTAAAATTTTACTTAGCAACATGTTTAATTGAAGACTAAATATAATACAAAATTATGAATGAAAAATCCTTGTTATTCAACACATGCACTGTTGAATGAAACGTAACCAATTTTTATTTCTTATTCTAAGCCCTAATAAAAGAAGAAGAGGTTGAGTAGCGGTCTGTTACTTTTAAAAGAATTTCCAGCCAAGAAAAAATGATCATCAGTATAATTAATCGGTTATATCAATATATTTTTTATATTGTTATCTTTTGAATTCCCTTCAGTATGTAAATTTCAGGTATTTGTGAATCTAGATCAATTAATTGTTTTAACTGTTTCAAAAATTGAAGAAATGCTGGTATGCAGAGTAAGGCAATCAATACTGCAATCTGATGACAATGAGATTAGTATTTAAATGTGAAATGGCTAGTTGTAATTTATTTTATTATCAGAGAACTATTAGAGTGGGTAAACTTTCTAAGAGAAGTATTGAAGAAGACAGGCCAAAATATATTTACAGAAAATTTGAATTTGATAATGAACGTATCCAAAAACGTCTTTTAAGTTTAAAACTTGCTGGCTAAATGGAAATATAAAATTACGTAAGTTAAAATATTTATAATTAGGCACATAGGTCAGGTTAAATTTTTTAAATAGGGTAAAGTACGCAAGGGCTATCTTCCTAAGGAAAGAGGTGCCTCCGTGGAAGAATTTCGAAGGAAAACGGACTTTGGATGCGTATTAAAAATAACGCATGCAAATTTCGTTCAGTGTATACATGTTTCTCATGTAAAAAATTCTGATATGTGTTAAATTGTTGTAAATTACTTTACTCGAAGAATATAGTGAATCCACAGAAATTAAAGATTTTTCACATGCCTAAAATTTAAAAAATATTAAATTTGTATGGGTATTTATGCATGTCCTTGTAATAATGAGGCATTTGCCTTTCACAAAATACGTAAATATTTATAAATGTATTTGGAAATAAAGGATTTATTCATAAACGCCTGTGAATGTTACTGTGAAGAAATCTAGTTAATAAATGTAGCTATATTTACAATGATTAAGAATATTATCTAAATATATAATGGCTTTGATTTTTAATGGTAAATATAAATTGAAATTATGTTGACAGATATATTTATAAAACTGTTTAAGCAAAAACTGATCGTACTGTAAAATAATCTATTAAAAGGTGCTGTAAAGCACAATTTATGAGAAGCATACTTAAGAACGTGGTAAAGTAGAATTTTTAGAATGTGCACTGTTGAAATCAAGGGTAAAAAAAATTGATAAGGCTTAAAAGTATTATTTCCTTACATTTTATAATAACTCAGTTACAAGTTTAAAATAATATTAACAATTCCACTTTTTATCTCTTTCAAAATTATTCATATAAAATTTAGTACATGGAAATCAGAAATCATTAGCAATATTTAACGTATTTCATTATTAAAATAAAAGGTGCTCTAATTTGAAATGAACAGAAAAAGCATTAATTATAGACTATGGTTTCTGATTTAAAAGAGGCCTCAGAAGCTGAAAATCGTCTCATATTTGAGAAAGTATATCAGAAAGAAGCTCTGTAAATAAAAAAGAAATTAATGGTGTAATTTTAATATTAATAATACAGTAAGCTTTGATTTTAATTCTTGTAATCCTTAACCGAATAAAATCGAATTACCTTAAAATTTCTTTCTAATGTAATTAACGAAAACTTTTGAAAACATTTCATTCAAATTAAAACTGTTCTGGGAAAAATAGCATTTAACTCAGTTCAGAATGAAATGTTGTTTAAAAATGTACTTTTTCACCTATTTAGGACTCTGACATATTGTAGAAAAAGAAAATTAATATATTTATACTTATATTTACGATATACTTATATTTTATAATGTTTACCCCCGATCATGTCAAAACCAATTAATGGCAAGCCACTGAATGTTTTGTCACCATGAGGAGTGCGAGTAGCGTCTGGCCCTAGCATGGCTTATACTTCACGCATGCGCAATGACAACCTTCGTTGGTGTTATTGGCTGGCGTCCGCTATACAGAATTGGCGATGTATCACGAGATTGGCAGCTAAAGACATGTTGTTATTTCCCTAAATTTTATCACGTTGCAGAAGTTAAGCCTGTGTAAGAAGATTGAAGCGTTGAAGTTAAGCTGTTGCTGACTTCTTATATTTAGCATGATTAGTATGGAAGGTAATTTTGCATGTTTGGAATGTTCGAAGACCGAACGACGAAATCAGCGGGACGACGAAATCAACGGGTACATATTACTAACAGCCGTCCTTCGAAATTAGAGGAAGTAGCTCCTACCTTAAGAACTGTTCGCAAATTTACATGTGATGAGTGTGGTAAAGGTTTTTCAAAACAAACCTACTTCGTTTTAGTATGTTAAAAGTTACACACCTAAACTCACAGAAGATGGTAAAAGTCACAGCTATAAGAAGTACTCGTTATGTAATTTTACATCTACAAAAGCAGAACTGCTTAAACATTTTGAAAACGGCCATGATATATGTGTTGTCACTGAAGATTTGCAGTTCCCTTCTTTTCAAGAATTTATTGTATGGAAAAATCGCATTGAAACCCAGACAAAATGCAGTTTTATAGTCGAACGTGGTGCCCCCCAAAAAAAAAGAAATTCAAATACCCACTGCTCTTTTGTGTGTGTGGTCATCAGAAGGCAGTGGTATTAGACATTTAAAACTACGAGGGTCAAAACAAATAAATGGATTTTGTCCAGCAAGTATTACTGTTATTGAAACTGATGAAAAATGCTGTGTTTAGTACTTAAAAACTCATGTTGGACATAAAAATGAAATTGGACATGTTTCTTTCAAAGGATTTAACTAGGATTCAAAGGAATGTAGAAGGAAGCGTGTATTTAGCTTCCAAGATTGCTGCTGGTATTCCTTTCGAAAGAATTTTAAGTGAAATTCGTGATTCTATTGGAAGAGATCAGAGACATATGAATCTAGTCACTCGCGATAATTTATATAATACTGAATTTGTTCAATCTTTCATCTGTGAGACATGCAAATGACGCAGTAAGTGTAGACTCATGGGTTCGTGACATACAGCATTCTTATGTGTTGTTTTACAAACCACAAGGACAACTAAGGGACATGTACCCTGAGCTTAACCTTGAAAATTTTGTTCCTATACTTATGAATGAAGCTCATGGTTAGATGATAAAAAAAATTTCGAAAGAGTTGTATTTGTATTGACGAAACCCATGGTTTAAATAACTATGGATTCGAACTTATCAAACTTTTGGTCCTTCATAACTTTCGTCAGGAATGTCCATGTGCTTTCTGCACATTTAGCAGAAACGATCAAATAGTGATAGCACTGTTTTCTTTACATAAAGCAGGTGGAAACATTCACCCTGATGTTCTTATGTCAGACATGGCCAATATTTTTTACGGGTAGTGTCAATCCCTGCCAGCTCCAAAAAGAACGGCTTTTCTGTAGCTGGCATGTGGATAGGGCATGGCGAACACAATTAGGAAAAATGTAACCAATTGTAAGGTTCTACTGTCTTGTTGTTGTGCAGAATCCGAATAAATAGTAATTGCGCAGAAGAAGGATTAAAACTTCCCTTTATTAAACTCTTTAAATTATTGCTTGACACTAACATACTATGTCTCAACTTGGACAGTAACTGAAACAGTAGAATCAAAACTAAAAATTGGAGATATTCACAAGTAGTAGAATTAAAATACAGGGCTTGTACAATCCTGTGTCCTACAGTGCGTAGATGAGTCTAGTGGCAGCAAGATAATAGCTGTGAAGTCACGTCTAACCAGCGATAACTGCTAAACGGAAGCTTGCATATTAACACGCACAGAGATTGCCCACACTCTCTCTAATTTTTGCTACAGGAACATCGATATTTAAACTTTTTCTCCCTCTGGTAGAATTTGCATTTCTTGCGCGCGCTACCAAATTAAATATTCTGGCACTGACAATTAGGGGAATTAAGGCTTATAGGAAAGTAACTTAAAATTAAATTTAACAGGCTATTTAAAATAGATATAAATCTCTACATTTGTCCATGCCATAATTTAACAGACTTCGATAAAGGTCCTTAAAGACCTGTTACAAACTGGTAAATTCTACAACTAACAAGATCTAAGCCCCGATTACATTCAAAATCCTAAAATTTAAATTATAACAGAAGAAAATTTTGTCATCATAGTTCTGCTGGACATCCTTCCTCGTCTTTCAAATGGGCTTCAGTCATCTTCTTCCAGTAATCTGGAAATAATACTTATGAATACATGATTCTAAATAGCACTTTAAATTCACAATACAATTTTTTATTAAGTTTCTAACGTTTTTGCATTTAGCGTAGCTTTCTCAGCTTTTCCGAACATTACGGTTTTTCATGCCACAATTATTCAATTCAATAAATTTTCATTAACAAGTACTGATACGAAGCTGCTTATATCAGGCCAGATCTTTTGGCATGTTAATATAAATAGTCTTTCGACAAATTACTAGTTCTTTAGATTAACATAACATTTTTATAATACTCTACACTTTGTGCTTTCGCCAAATAAAGCTGAAATAACTTTAGTCCTCAATCGAGGCAATAGCTTTTATCATGTAATCTATTTGTAAACCATCTAGATACAAGAGTACCATATTATATAAATAAACTCTGTAAGCAAGTGTCTGTAACGAGTTAATTTTTTACTGAAGGGCAGACGATCTCACTTCTCCACCTAAATGAAAAATGCTGGATGATAAATGATACTATGCTGTATTTACTCAAAAATAATTCTCTTTTGTTTTTTCTATAATTTTTTATAAAATGTAATATACTCTTGTAACCAGGTATTTTAATAAATGAAATTGCAGAATGAGAGGAGGGATACGTTAATTGCACTATTTAATTACTAAATAAACTACTCAGAAAATTATTATATATACAAAAAACTGCATACGTATTGCTAATTACATACACTCATGTCCATAAATTAAGGATAATGCAAAATCAGGCAAGAAAGAGTTACAAGCAGAACAAATTTGACTTATTTGTAAAGCTTATTTATTAAGCAAAAGGTAAAGAGCAAAAAAAAGATGCTATATGTTTGATATTATTAAAAAAATTAGCGAGTTTTTTCTCCTTGAAGAAAATTACAAAAAAACCCTATTTACAAAAAAACCAAATTACATGGTTGGTATGATTGTTAATACATTGTATGTCTCCCAGACGATGCAATACAGTCTGTACAACGCCTAGGCATGCTGAGTATCAAATTATTGATCTGGTCTTAGGGGCTATTACACCGCTCAAAAAGCAATGCTTTCCGATGTTCTGGTAGACATGTAGGAGGAGATTGACAGGCTGCAACTCGTCGGCCAAGCATATCCCACACGTGCTCTACTGGATTCAAGCCCGGTGAGAATGCTGGCCAGTCCATACGGGTGATATCCTCCGATTGAAGGCATGCGCTTACGATGTTTGCACAGTGAGGACAGGCGTTGTCATCCGTAAACACAAATTGTGCGTCCATGGTGCCCCGAAACAAACATACATGTTGTTCCAGAGTGACGTCCCGATAGATTTGGCTTGTCATGGTTCCAATTTGAACATGCAGGTCAGTTCTGGAACCCAGAATAATTCCACCCCAAACGAGCACTCCTGTACCACCGCAACGGTGTCGTTCAATGATGTTTTCTTGGTGGTAACGGGTACCTGGAGCCCTCCATATGAAAGTCCGGCGAGAATCAGACTCCAAGCTAAACCTGGACTCATCGGAAAACATCACGCAAGCCCACTGTTGCAGTGTCCACAGTTATTGCTCTCTACTCCAGGCTAACCGCAGGCGACAGTGAGGTGCAGTAAGTGGAACGCATCTGACAGGTCTACGAGCATATAGACCAATCTGCCCTAAGCGTCTGTACACGGTCTGCCTTGAAATTGTCGTACCAGTAGCTGAAGAGAGTTGACGAGACAGGTCTGAGGCTGTGCTCCGCCTGTTTCTTTTGGCAGTAACTGCCAAATACCGGTCCTCATTCGCCGTTGTAACTCTGAGGCGACCTGTGCTGTAATGTCTACTCAGATCACCATCATCTTGGAATTGTTGCCAAAGCCTGGAGATGACACTCTGGGCAATTCCAAGTTCGTCTGATACTTCCAGTTGGGTATGCCCACATTCCAGATGGCCGATAATTCTACCACGAAAAAATCATCCAAATGCATCCTTTGTGTCATAACTATTCGGTTATTGCACTGAAATGCTTATAAAGCGCCTGCGAACAATTTTACTTCTTTGCCTGTATTCCTTGTTATATCACTCTCTTACGCTCTCGTCATTGTGACGTATCATCAGTGTCATCTGGTTACTTCCTGAAATTTGCATATGATTCTTGAAGATGCATTTAGTGATTTTACAGGTGATATATTTATTTTAGAGTTCGATTTCTGCATGACTCCGAATTATCCTTAATTTATGGACATGAGTGTAGAAACCTCTACTTGAGTGAATTGAGTTTATATCAGCATCCACTATATTGAATGCCTGAAAGTAAATAGCTAATGTGTCAATAAGGTTTCCTAATTTTTCTTCATATACTATATTAAAAATATAGTTTTATATTGAGGATCTTATTTTCGAGTAATGACGTTATTTTCTTGCTTATCATTATCGGGTCCTAGGAATTTCCCTAAATCCTCTAGAAATACTTATGTGAAAAAAATTCTATTTTAATCAGTTCAGGCTATTCAGCACAATGTTATATATATTGAGAAATTATTTAAATTAGCTTTTAATGCCTGAAAATGAACTTGGCATTTGTTAAATATGGAATCTAAAAATGGAAGTGAATAATTAAAAATGTATGCATAAATGAAACAGAAGTTTTAGTTGCTTTTACGTGAAACAAGTAATTTTTTACAATCTTCTTCCTGCGTCTGATATGTTTAAGATTTGGGAGCAGCTATATGAATCTCAGCTTATTTATGCATTTAGCATCAAATAACAGTGTTCATGTACAGTATGTAGCTTCATATAGAATTAATTTATTCATTATCAAGAAGACCAGAAAACATTATATAGAAAATTAAAAATGATTAGGACAATGGTGATTTTTATTTCTGATTAGCAATATTTGAGATCCTGAAGTTTTACTGTAATATTCTTAAATACTTTCTATCATCTTGTTAATGCTTATATGAACTCGCATAAGGATTCATGTCTGTATTAATATCCAGTTTGAACAGCCCAGGATTATTTTTCATAATGTTTGTTGTCTGAGTTGCATGTATGTCAAGAAGGATTTTGTGTTTCTTAAATGTTTAGAGTTATTTTAATTTAAACTTTTCTTTTAGGGATTTAAAGCCAGAAAACATTCTTTTGGACTATCAGGTATGCAATCTTATATCATTTGAAGAATAACAAAAAAATTTAAACAAATTATAAAATTCCTGTTTAAAAAAGGAAATTATTCAGAAATAAAGTTTGATATGTCATATTTTATACATAGGATTAATTTATTGCTCTAATTTTAATGTGTTTACCCAATGAAATTACTTCTATTTGTCTCTATTAGTTTTTTAGTACGTTTGTCTTTTTTGCGTTAAATACCTTGACCTTGATTGAACTTTTGTATTTTATATTGGAAAAAAGTCCAGTTTTGAAACTAAATTGTTAAACTATTTGGAATTAATTTTCTTTAATTGTAATGCACTAATGTATGATTTTGTGTAAGTGTTAATCTTTTATATAGACAGTGTATAATCATTCAAAATTTATGTATGTAAATTATCATATTGCTGTTTCAAGCATACGGAAATAAAATTAAATATAAAAAAAATTCCTTGTTCTTTAAAATTCAAATTATCTTTCATGTAGTAAAATTTTCATTGCATGGATTAGAGTTAAAAACTTGGGGAGAAAAAGAGAAAAGATAGCATTATGCATTTCATTAGTTGGATTTCATTGATTAGTTCCTAGTTAATAACGCAATATTTAAAAACTTTTGTGTTTTTTTTAATCACCGTTACTTCACTTTCCCCTTGTGCATTAATTGATAAATCATTCCCATTGTACAACACTATTAATGCACCAATAAAAATTCATAAGGTGTTCTTTTTTTCGGTTAATTTTTTACTCTTTTATTTTAACCTTTTTTTTACTTCTTTCTAATTTTAACTCATAACTGTAGTAGATGTATTCTGTTACATTCATATCTGAAAACAAAATCTTGAACCTATTTACTAGGGTGTGCAGAAATAATTTAGTTTAGTGTCCCCGAGTTAACTCGGTTGAATGCATTAAGAGGTTAAATAAATGCGCGCAAAAATTTATTTGACATTTCTTTATTTTAAACAGCAACAAAAATAAGCAGCTTTAATCAGAAATATGATTTCTCATTTCATTCAAAGATTATGTTATGGTTAAGAAAAATAAACATTGACATTAATGATTAGAGAACCCTATAAATTGCTGAACTGGAGCTTGGTATGATATCAGTAGCATAGAAATCTGCTATTCACCTCTAATACAGCCCTAAGAGTGAGACTTTCCACTACATTTTGATGTATGTCTGCTGCAGTTTTCTTCTATTCCTTCTGTAGCATGCTAGTTCTATGTTTTCTGTGAAGAAGTTTAATTTGGCTTTCAACCAGTGCTTTAATATGCCATTATCCTCCTAAAAATATTTGATTAGATTATGACCAGAACTTCGAGCTGGCTAGTCAAATTCCTTCACTTCCCTTTCTTAAAACCAGTTGGTTATAGCTTTCACATGATGAATGGGAGAATTGCCTTGCTGAAAAAATGATAAGTCTTAGTTCCAGTTGTTGCCACAGGTTGGGGAGCACAGAATTATCCTATATTTGTTCATAGGCTTCAGCAGTTAGGGTTTGAGGTACAAAATTCACAGGGCCAGTAGCAATAAGGCCCATATCATAGTAGCAAGCATTGAAGAATGGCAAATGTTAGCTTGAAGTTTACTTTTTGGATTTTTATGTATTATTTTAACCAAATTGTATAAAACATTCTCCAAGTATTTGATTTTTGATTACTTCAAAGTTAATCTGGCATATTTTCTCACATTGTTAGTCTCTTCAAATAGATGTGCTCACCACATACAGTGCTATTAGTGAAAATTATGAGACCAAGAAACATCGTACTCTGATAGCATGTATACCACAGATTATTCATGTTATAGGTTATAAATGACATTTTCATTGCTATGTCACAGGCATTTACACTGAATCTCTGCATTGTGTGAAACCGCTATTAGCATATTAAACAATGTTTTCAGATAGTATCCTTTGGTGAAACCTGTTAGATTACTTTTAGAAAGACCAGAGTTTATCAGTGAAAACTGTGGAGGGCCTGTTATTTATCTATCGTATTTCTCATGTTTAATTGATGTGACTGATAAAGCAGCAAGCTGAAGAACTGTAGGATTTGTAGTCTATGTAAATGATACTCTATGCATGGAAGAGATGTTAAATGATTTAGGCTGTATATAGTCAAGCATTCATTGTCTTGGTGGAGTATAAAATTAACTGTGATAGAAGGGTAAGATCTTGGGCTCTAAAATAACCCTGATGTAATTTTGGCTGTTGAGAGTTCTGTCAATGCAAATCGGGCAAGATTACGAATAGAATGCAGTATCCTCTTAAACTATAACATCTGGCACTGGGCAAGTGTGATGTTTTGAAAAGCACTCTGAGTGGTGCTGTTTCATTAGATGCCTTCAAGCGCATATTCATGGAGGTAAAAAAAATTAGAGGAAATGTTAACATATTTCTCCTCTGCACTAGGCTGATGCCATAGAATGTCAGGTACATCTCAGGATTTCAAGATGTTAGTCTTCCATTATGCACAATAAGTTAAAGAAATTTTCCAGAACGAAAATAAGTATGCAAGAATGTTTTCCCTCTGCCTACTATCTCAGAACATTAACAGCGTGTGATATTTTTTAACAGATTATATTTCTGTGTATTTCTATTCAGGCTACTAGCATATATTGAACAATGAAAGAAAAGCTTTGATATGCTGTGCTGTCTCAATATAGGCAGGCATCCGTTTCCTTAGACAGATAGTCCTAGTATGTGGTGGAAAAAAAAAACAACAAAATACCCTTTCAATGTGCAAAAGTTTGTTTCACCAAAGAAAACAAGAATGCTTATTCCTTGCTATGATGTGCTGTCTCAATATAGGCAGGCATCCGTTTCCTTAGATAGATAGTCCTAGTATGTGGTGGAAAAAAAATACCCTTTCAATGTGCAAAAGTTTGTTTCACCAAAGAAGACAAGAATGCTTATTCCTTGTTTTCCTGAATGATTTACTTGATCAACATGGCACATCAAACTGAATCTTGGTTTTTGAAGTGCAAAAAAAGTACTTGTTAATTTGCTTATAGAATTTACATTGAATACGTAAATGCAGACTCAGTGTCACAGTTGTGACTTGTATCTGTTGCAGTCACTTGCTGTACTGCTAATATAAAATAAAACATGGTTACTGGAGAAAAATAGAAAATGTATCATAAAAAATCTGTCTCTTAAATTTTGTAATAAATCAAATTAAAAATGAGTGCTAAAAATTATATTGTATTAGAATATATAAGACTTATTTTTATGCAAAACCAACTTTAAAAGACAAACTAAGAAAAAATAACATAGTAATATTTACTGTACTAAACTAGAAATATATATGACTGGGTCACGATTTTTTATGATGGATAAATATGTTCATGCATTTAAATACTTAACAAGTACATAATATAGTTTAATGAAAAAATTACTAGGATATATTGACAGTTTAATATTTATGGTTCAGAAAATAGAAATATTTTATATAATACTGTCAAATGTTAGCTGACATTAAAGCATTTTTAATATTTATATTAATATTGATGTAAAATATTATTTCATGTTATTCATTGTTTAGTAATTTAAAAGATAGTAAGATAAAATATTTCCAAATAATTTTAAGATAAAGTAGATGATCAAATATGCTATTCTCTTTTAAGAAGAGCTTGCTTGTAACTTGATAGTTATGAAAGTTAGATTTTTAAAAATATATACATGTTAATGTCTCTCATTTGGTTTAAATATTTTTAGTCAAAATATTTTTGATAGGGCCATGTCGTGTTGACAGATTTCGGGTTAAGCAAAGAAGGTCTTGCTGAAAAGGACACAACAACAACTTTTTGTGGAACACCTGAGGTAATTTATGCTGAAAATTTTATTTTTAAAGTAAAGTTATATTTTTTCATGGTATAACTATTTCCTTCTAAAATGGAGTAACTTGTATTCAGCTAGATAATTAAAGATATAGTCTTT
This sequence comes from Stegodyphus mimosarum, assembly GCA_000611955.2. Lineage (NCBI taxonomy): Eukaryota > Metazoa > Arthropoda > Arachnida > Araneae > Eresidae > Stegodyphus > Stegodyphus mimosarum. The sequence goes on from KK114931.1 coordinate 127,230, forward strand.
ATTTAAAGACTTATCTAAACTGATTTTAATAACTCTGGGCTCATACTGGCTGAGTGGGTAAAGCAAACAGATTGTGAAAGCCAAAAGATGTTTATGAATGGGTGTTTGAATTTGGTAGTTACATTGGAAATGATTCATTTGATATAATTTGTCTTCATGTTAATATACTGACTCAGAAGTTAGCAAGACTTGTATTTCTCCTCATCTGCTTGGCGAACATGACGTGCCCTGACTAGACAGTGAGTTTGACTACAAACTATAACCTATGGAGTGTAGAAAAGACCACAAGATGAGAGGGGTTAAATTACTCTTTATTTTCCACAATATCACAGGTGCTCCCACACCTCGGGATACAAAGACCAACCACTTGTGGTCTGAACGTAAAAAATATAAGACTGCTAACTAACTAAAATTTAAATAAGAGCTAACTTTTAATATTTTACACAGATGACTAACACTAAGACTGGCCTTTTAAATTACTACGTATGTAGTACACAAACTGCAGAAAACTACAATACGTCTTTAGCTTTCAAGAGGACTGAAACCTCTAGCCTTAAGGGCAGACAGTAACTGATGGTAAGCTCGCGTGAAGTCTAGTAGCAAGACGGCTTACTCTCTCCCCTTCTAACTCTGCTCTTGGCAAAAAGCCACAACTTAAATACTTAGCAAGTAATAATATGTTAGCAAGTACAACTTGCATAAACATATTCACGCATTAATTCTGGCCGGAAGTGGAAAATAAGAGATGATAGTAAAGTTTTAAAATAAACGTTAGTTAAACTTAAGATCCTTACAAAGTCACTGAATGTTTTGGTCTCCATGAGGGGATGGCCACTGCTTCAGAGCAGTGAATAAGGAAAACCATGTAGGGCCTCTCTTATTATTTCCTACCTCCTTGGTGGCTGAGGCACGCATTGGACAGTTTTACAAGTGAAATTGAATTGCCTAGTTCCATCCAAATTTTGACTAAGACAGGTCCGAAGATGTCTTTCTTTACAATCAGGTTGTGGAGGAAACTACCGGTGTGATAATATAATCAGGTGCATCCATACCATAGAGATGATTAATGCCTTCTCTGGGTTTCAAACCCGAGCTTAAGGCAATGTCAGCCAGTGCCCCTACCACCATGCGAATAAGATGGTATTATTTTCACTAACAACCTATTATTAATTTCTGGCATTTCAGGGCACATAGAACATAATGTTTCTCTTTAAAAACATGCCATGAAATTGCTGTCGAGAGCCACAAAGTTTAATTTTAATTTTTTTTGAACTAATCAAACTAATCAAAAAAAGGTAACGGTAAGTAAAAATTACAATATTAATTACATATTGCAGTACAATATCGATTTTTCAAGACCACTGAAACCGTAATCACTTCGGATAATCGAAAACACTGTTAATACAAATTAAAATTTAAATAATTAAATTTTTCTGTCGACAGTCTTTTCTGAAATTGTTTACTTGACTTTCTAAAGTAAGACCACAATTATAATATTTTAATTAACTCATTTATAGCTAGATCAAATTTGTTTCCTTCGATTAAAAAATATTCCACATAATTTTTCGAATTACAGAAATCTGGCTTTACTGCAGCTTTACGTTCAGTATCAAATGCTAAAAAGAAAAGGTTTGGTTTCTTTGATAATGACACAGCACGTTAGGGCTATTTGTCTAAGGAACGCCTTTGTCGTGACTTTAAATCTCTAGGATAAAAACAAACACATGTGAAGCTAAGTGAAGTTTTAACTATGTAATCCTTTGCAGTGGGATCTATTAACCAATGTAAAAGCATAAGGTAGAGGGTATTTTAAAAATTCTACGCGAAAAGACATACTTATTTGAATTTTTTAATTTTAAGATATTATAATTGTCTAAAAGATTTGATGAAAAGAATGTACAGAAGAGAAAGACAAGTATATAAGGTTTAGCCTAAGTTTATTAACAGTTATTTTAAGTTTTGTCTCTTTCCTATCGTATTCTAATTTCAGCTTACAATTTCCTGTCACAATGTAATTTCAGAAACGCAATTAATGCAAATGAGTAAGAGTACTATTTAAGTCGATGCTTCACCGACTTCTAGAGAGAAAGTCTGAATTCCTGACTAGCTCGCGTTTGCCATTTGGCTACATTACGTCTTAGCTACTACGCTCGGCCATACTTTAGGCCCTTGCTTGGCTTCGCCGATTAAATTAATATTTAGGGGCCAACTAGGCCAACTACGATTTCTGATAGCTTCGTCTATACCTTTCAGATAGCTTTAGTTAAGCTTAATTTAGTTTCAATTCATAGTTATTTAAGTTCAAGCCCAAGTAGAGGCTTTGTGTATACTCCAAGTAGGAGTTGATTGTACTTATTCTGAAAAATAAAGGGTAATTAACCCTTCTTAAGTCTTACGTGTTTATTCACCTACCTAAGCGATTATTCGCTTGTTAGCGTTCGTGGGGTTCTAAGGCCAAATTTTGGAATTAAATAAGAAAAACCCCACATTTGGCGCCCGAACTTGTTCTTGTACCATGCTGCTAGATAGCGAAGATTTCTCGCTGAACCCTCCCACCTTTCAGTACCCTCAGCCACAACCAAACCCCATGGAGGGATTCGGATTTATCGTGGAAACGATGAGACCGGCAATGAAGCCAACAGCAACTTTTGACGGAAGAGGATCCATAATGACATTCCTGGAACAGCTGGAGTTACACTTGACGTTATAGCCTGAGAACCAGCCACAAAGAATTATCATCGCTACGACAAATTTAAAAGGACAAGCCCTCAGCTGGTACAAGAATATTGGCAAGAGTTTGCTGGGGCATCCAGGATCCGAAACGTACACTTTAATTTTTAAAAATTCTCTATTGAAAGCATTCCCAGTTGGAAGAGACCGCGCAAGACTGGAATCAGAACTATTTAGTAAATATCAAACTAACTTCGACGAATTAACAGATTTCATCTTAAGGAAGATCCATATTGTCAAATTAATATATGGGAAAAAGCCCGGCAATGTAGTCATCGAAACAATTTTGCCGCGGTTGCTTCCGTCAATTCAAGATTTTCTTGAAGTTAGAAATCCGCAAGCGCTGGAAAGCTTTTTCGAACTAACTGTCAAATTTCAGAGTAGGCGAACGGCCGAAAACGCGCGTGCGAACAATTTGAGGCAGTATTCAAGGTTTCACGCCCAGACGAAACCTCAAGGTCAGCAAAATTCCTATCGACAGGAGGAGTAGCAAAGCCGGATAAGAGAAAAGGAGGTCCGACCAAATCGTGGGGAAATAAAAAGCAGTTGGACCAAGGGGTTGAAAAGAAGAATTTAAACTAGTCAGGTTGACTAGAAGGAGGGTGAAGTCTCCGTATAAGAAGGTAAATCCCTCAGAAATCAAACTGAATACGGTAGTCGTACAAAATTTGCCCTTGCCAGAAATTCAGATGCTACTAAACGACGTCCCTACGACCGCCTTACTGGATACCGGGGCTCAATACAGCTTCGTGTCGCAGGATTTTTTTAAAAACATTTTCGTCGTTACAGACTGTTTAAGACAACGGGTGACTGCTGCCCAAGGCAAACAGTACGTCTGCTTTAGAAAAGTGGGACTGCATGTTCAAATAAAAAATGACGTTCAAAAAATCAATTTTCTCGTAGTAAAGAATTTATTAACAGCAGTCATATTGGGGGTTGATGTCTTACTCGCAACTAGCGCAAAAATTAATTTCAAAGATTCTACCGTACAGGTCAAGATGGATAAAGTGGAAGTTGAACAAGCTGCAATGCCGGAGCTTGAGTTGAATCACTTTGAAGAAGGAGAAAAAGAAAAAATTCAAGAACTGGTAAATTATTTTACGAGATTTTGCTAAATTATTTTACGAGAAGCCTGGCTTCTGCCAGATTGCATCTCACGCTACCGAGACTGGTAAGGAGCCCCCATGTCTGTCTAAGCCTTACAGGTATGACCGTGTGAAGAAAGACATTCTCGAGCAACACATTAAGAAAATGCTCGAGGATAAGATAATTACGCCGAGTACCAGCCCCCATGCTAGTCCTGTAGTTTTATGCAGAAAGAAAAATAAACTCTGCCACCCGCAGATCCGAACGCGTGGAGATTCGTAATTGATTACAGAAAACTAAATAGCATAACGAAATACCCCACATATCCCCTCCCGATAATAGATGAAATTATAAGGAAAATTCGGTCAACTAAATGTATGACAACCGTACACCTGACGCCAGTCTATTTTTAAATTGCAGTAAAACCCGAGGATACCGAAAAAAACAGCTTTTATTACAAAGTCAGGAGCTTATGCCTTTTTTAGAATGCCGTTTGGCTTAAGCGGAGCTCCGGCTATATTTCAAAAAGTTATGCATATTGTTTTAAGATCTGTCTTGGGAAGAATTACAGTCATCTATCTCGATGATATTATTTTGACGAGCGAAACCCTAGAGGAACACATCAAACATTTAAAGAAAGTTTTTACATTATTCAATGAAGCAGGCCTGAAAATTAATCCTAAAAGATGCAAATTTTCCGCCAAGGAATTGAGGTAACTCGGCTATAAAATCTCCAAAAACGGTATTGAAACTGACATTTCTAAAATTTTAGCGATCAAAAGTTATCCGCCGCCAAATACGGCTAAGAAGTTATCATCCTTCCTGGGGATGTGTTCCTATTATAGAACATTCATTAAAGATTTTACAAAGATAGTTGAACCCTTGTTGGTGCTTAACGAAAAAAGACTAGGTTTACATAGACAGCGGAGGCGAACACGGCGTTTGAAGAATTGAAACACGCCTTAATTAACGCTACTGTTCTTAAATTCCTGAAAGGGAATTAAAATTTGGAGATTGCAGCAGACACGTCAGACTACGCAGTTGGAGCAGTTCTTTCCCAAAATGGACAACCAATAGCTTTTATTAGCAAGATGCTAAATGAAACTCAACGAAATTATACTGCAACTGAGCGGGAAACCCTCGCGGTCCTATTAGGGGTGCAAAAATTTCGTATGTACTTTGGAAGTGCCCATATAACTGTGTATTCAGATCACGCGGCAGTTGGTCTCCTATACTCCGGTAAAAATCTTTCGACCCGGCTTTTACGTTGGACACTAAAACTGCAAGAGTTTAATTTAATAATAAAACACACGCTGGGGAAAGAAAATGTAGTTGCAGACGCACTATCCAGAAAGAAGATCTATGGAGACGGAAATAGAATTAAATGTACGATGCTAACTGCGAAAATAATTGAATCTTGGGAAACAATAATTACCGAATTAAAAACGGACCCAGAATTTAAAGACATTTATGCCTATCTAGAAGATCCCAAAAATTTTGAACATGTAGACTTAACGGCTATTCGCAATAGGGCGGTCCATTATGAAATTATCGATAAATTGCTCTTTTACACGAAAACAACCAACGATAATCAAGAATTGCCGCCGGTAGTTCCAATGAGTTTACGCTTAAGTGTTCTAGAGGAGCTCATCTTGGTATTAGGAAAACCTTGCAAAGGTTCCGCGAAGCGGTGTATTTTCAGCAGTTATACAAAGTTGTGATGGTGTTTGTCAGGTCATGTGAATTGTGTCAATTAATTAACGACGTTAATTACAACCTGGGCGGTTGCTTAAACAGCATAAAAACCTTTTCCAAATGAATTGGTTGGCATTGATTTGCATGGTCCCTACCCTAGAACAAAGATTAATAAAAACAGATACTTGTTAATCATTGTGGATCATTTCTCAGAATGGGTGGAAATAATTCCCCTTAAACGAGCTTCAGCAAAAATAGTAGCAGATTCGTTTCTAAATAAATATATTTTAAAATACGGGGCCCCAGTAAAAGTAATATCAGATAATGCTAGACAATTCGTAAGTAATTTATTTGAAAACCTTTGCATGGGCCTTGGCATACGCCATCTAAAAATGGTACCTTATAGACCGCAATCAAATATTCCGAAACGCGTAAATACGAATACAGTTAAAATTATTCGGGGATATGTTAAGAATTATCATGACCGTTGAGACAACTGTTCCAATTTATTAGGATTTGCCTTGAGAACAGCAAAACATGACACCACACAAAAAAACCCCACAGAATTATTCCTAGGAAGAAAAATTTTAACGCCTCTAGATAAGCTATTTTTCGTTCAACAAAGACAGGAAGAGTTTAAATTGAATGATATTCAGAAAATTATTAATGAGGCCATCAAAAATTCTGATGCGGCAAGGTCGAAACAAAAGATATGTTATGATAGAAAGAGACGCAATGTAGAATATACGACAGGCCAGAAAGTGCTAAAAATAAAGCACTCTTTGTCATCTGCACCCGAAAATACAGTAGCCAAATTTGAGTACAGATTTGGGGGCCTTTCATTATCGAGAAAATTAAATTTTCTACAGTTTACTTAAAAGCGGAAAATGGACAGCAAACAATTGCTAATATGGACCATCTGAAACCGTGCTCTAGTCGTACGGATTTTCTAGTCTTAAAAGATTTATTGCAGGTTCCTGGGAGCTCGCCAAGAATATCGATTTCGCCGTCGCCTAGCACGTATCCCCCAGCAACAGAAACAAAACAACTGGGGAATACTGAAGAAAGGACAGCGAAACGAAAGCAACAGCAGCCACAAAGTTCATGCTCAGCGAGAGTGAAGAGAATGAAACACACAAAAGTTCCCCTTCAACAGAAAGCAAGCAAGAAAAAGCAAGAAACTGAATTCGCAAGTTTGCGAGAACGTAGTTATAACTATTTGTTAAACAGAAAAGTTTTTTGAATTCGCAAGTTGGCGAAAATTTATTTTGTAAATACCTTTCTGAGGATTCTCAAGTTACGAGAAACTAATTTGTGAATATGTTTGTTCGAAAGACTTCAAGTGTGTTAACTTAAAGAAAGATTGTAGCAAGGCTTTGTGAATTTTGTATAGCAACTATAACAAATGATGTAAAATGAATTTTAAAATATTCCATGTTAAAATGTTCTATTGAATGTAGAAATGCTAATCTCAGCTTTTGAATTATTGCAAAAGTTAAACTTGTACAAATGTAAGTTTTCGTCAAGTATGACTCTAAATACTTTGTATAAGTGATGAATTGAATGAAAGTATAGATTGAGTGTGTTTAAAGTTAGGCTCTCCAAGCTTCACTTAGGAATTTTAAATTAAGCACCTATGTTAGTACATTAGAAAAGCTTTGTGTTTAAGGAGTCTTCTGACGTATCGAATGTCTAGTTTCTAACAAATCGTAGCGGTTGGATAGTGGTAGTGTATCTTCGCGGAAAAACAGCAATAGAAAGCTCGTTGCACTCAGAACAACTTCTGGAGAGCGGGGGAAGAAGCTTTAAAGTATGGTGTGAGTGGAAGTGTTTGAGGGCCAAAAATAATTTCAATAATAGGATAATGGTAGCAAAATAAAGCGCTTGTGAAAAATTTGACTAACATGATTTCCTTCCAGAGGAGCGGAAGGACCAAGACTCTGTAAACCTGTTCAACTGAGAAGAAGATGTTTGTCCCAGTCAATTTGTAAAAACGTTGTGAACTTAAAATTCTTTGTTTTAGTATAGCTGTAAGGGTTTTAAGTTCACTCACGTTTATTTTATTTTAAAACTTTACTATTGTCTCTTATTTTCCACTTCCGGCCATAATTAACGCCTGAATATGTTTATGCAAATTGTACTTGCTAACGCTGAAGTATTTAAGTTGTGACTTTTTGCCAAGTAGAAGAAGGAAGGAGAGATAGCTCTCTTGCTACGAGTCTTCACGCGAGCTTACCATCAGTTACTGTCCGCCTTTAAGGCCAGAGGTGTTAACCCTCTTGAAAGTTAAAGACGTATTGTAGTTTTCCGCAGTTTGCGTGCTACAAACGTAGTAATTTAAAAGGCCAGTCTTAGTGCTAGTCATCTGTGTAAGATACTTAAAAGTTAGCTCTTATTTACATTTTAATTAGTTAGTAGTCTTATATTCTTTTACGTTCAGACCACAAGTGGTTGGTCTTTGTATCCCGAAGTACGGGAATGTATGTAAAATCGAGAAGCAAATAAAGGGTATTTTGCACCCTCTTTATCTTTGTTGTATCTTCTGCACAAGTACGAACATAGCTTTTAGTGAGCTCCCTGTTTCTACTCAGGACTATACTTATGTTTCCGAAATCAACTAGAATCTACAGAACTCCTGATATAGCTTTAGATATTGTGTAAAGTTGGCCCTAAACAGAAAGAGTTTTAATAATGAATTCAAGACGCACACTTGATACAAGTTGAAAACTTTGAGGAGAAAGAATTTTTGTAGAATTTACATTCTTAAACAAGCTCGTTTTTAGACCTTATTCTTCGAGTATTTAAATTCTGGCAGCGGAAGATGTAAGGTTTATCCTAAGTTTATTAACAGATATTTTAAGTTTTGTCTCTTTCCTATCTTATTCTAATTTCAGCTTACAATTTCCTGCCACACAGTGTAATTTCAGAAAAGCAGTGAATGTAAATGAGTAATAGTACTATTTAAGTTGATGCTTCACCGACTTCCTGAGAGAGAGTCTGATTTTCCTGACTAGCGCGCGTTTGCCATTTAGCTACATTGTCTCTGAGCTACTATGCTCGGCCATACTTTAGGCCCTTGCTTGGCTTCGCCGATTTAGTTAATATTTAGGGACTAACTACTTAGATTTCTGATAGCTTCGGCTATACCTTTCAGGTAGCTTAGTTAAATTAGTTTAGTTTAATTTCATAGTTATTTAAGTTCAATTCAAAGTGGGGGCTTTGTGTAAGTTCCAAGTAGGAACTGATTGTAAATATTCTAAAAAATAAAGGGTAGTTAACCCTTCGTAAGACTTAAGTGTTTATTCACACACTTAAGCGATTATTCGCTTGCTAGTGTTCGTGGGGTTCTAAGGCAGAACTTTGGAATTAGATAAGTAAAACCCCACAAGTATTTTAAAAATTTGAATATAAAATAAAATTGAACGTTCTAAAATAACTAATCTTAGCACTGTTTACGTAATCGAAAAGCATTTTTTACACTTTTGTTATTTTTATTGTGTAAATTGAATTATGATACAAAAAATAACTAACTAGAATTTGTACAAAATATGATTCCTCTCTCATTTCTAAAATATTCTTTTAACTGATGAGTAATCAAATTGAAGTTTCTATTGTTGATTTGTTTGAAAATCCAGTAAAGGTAAAAGAACTTGGAACCCCTTAATTCTGAAGGTGACTATATCTTTTTATGACCCTAAGCGTCGTGGACTAAAAAGGATGTTCTTCTCTTTTTATCTCAAGATCATATTTTTTGGTCCTGAAGATTTATGACTTGTTTGCTCTTAGTTTTCATTTCAGATTTTATCACTCAGAGCAGATCAGCTGGGTTTTAAGTCAAATCCTTGCTAATCAGTCGAATTTACGCCAAAACTTAACCAGATGTGTCAAAATACAAAACCTGCTTCTAATAAGAAGAAATTTTATAACTTTCATGCATCAGAAATTTTTTAAATCCCTATATTTTTTACCTAATTCGGCAACATAGGAAGACTGCTCGAGCGCCTAGGGTACCCTCCCTACTACACGCCGATAATACAACTAGATCGTGCGATTTACAGTATACTTCATTTAAAATTTTCATAAAAATTTTCAGCAGTATTGGAATTAACGTCAGATGCTCCTAATTCTATATATACAGAGAGATTACCAGTTATTTAGATTACATTTTCTTTTTCATTGATATTATTATCTATAATCATAATATTTCGTAATGGTATTAAGATAAATTTACTCACTATCTTAATTGTTTCCGTTTTATTCATCCAGAAAGTAAAGGGACACATTTTATTTTGCTCTCCGGCTGAGTTAAAGCTCTACATGTATACAGAAAAGAAATTCAATCAAAATAAAATTAATATAATTAAAAACATATATATTTGGGAGACAAAATTTAGTGCAGGATACAAAAGCTAAAACTCTCAACTAACATCCGAACGGGGGCCAGTCAATCTTGATATGTGGGAATAAATGTGGTAAACATTATTGGTTGTGATTTTTCCAACTAAACCGGAATGGTCATTAACGAAACCAGAATGGTCATTAACACTGAAGCTGGAACACTGATGTTTAGTTGTATTGCAAACAAATCTATCTCCGGGAGGTGTCGCAGAAATTATGCTACATCATTGCCGTCTTGGCATAGCGCGAGCATGCGCAGCACTCATCATATAAACTTTAAAAGCATGTAACGATTTTATGCCGCTGAGGAACTTCTATGATGCCGGTGCTCAAGTGACTGTAAATGCTTTTTCATCCTGTTGGCCTTTATTTCCATCGCTAAGTGGGCGATGCTTCTGTACAAGGAGAGCTGCTCATCCTAAAATAAAAGAATTAAATTGCTAACAGAAGTGTCGTTATTTAGAATCAGATCAACAAGGAATTATTGCTACAGGAGGCTAAAAGAAATCGTTGTGCCAACTCATTTCCTGGGAAACTATATTTTTTAGTACAGTAATCCGGAGATAAAAATCCAAGCGCCACATGCTGGGGGTCGCAGGCAATGTGCATTTGCACACAAGATTATAGCCTCTTTCTGCAATGTCACAGTGAGAAGTGAAATAAAAAGAAAAGATAAAAATAAATCTCTCTTTAAAACGAAAGAAATTTTCCACAATGGAGATTGATTTCTTTCATACATTTCTTGATACAGGCGTCTAATTGGATTTCAAATAATAATTAAATAAATAAAGGGAATCCTACTTTTAGTTAGCATACCTAAGTCCAAGAAGTAATTACTTAACGTTTTACACTGGTGTGCAAAACTTAAGCAACAATGTAAAAATTTAGCAGATAGCCATGAAATTGCAGAACAGGAGGTCTGGAGATTAGTACAATGAACACGTAAGCCAGTAGAAACGTCATGAGTATGCAAATATCAGGAACGAAACGTCAGAGGCGACGTGCGCGTACACAAAATGCGTGATGTCGGCGCGCGCAGCTCAACAGTAGAATAAAAAGAAGGAAGGAGAGGCAATTCAACATATTCGCTGCAAGTGCCAGTGAGTCAGTTCGTGAAATATGGCTAGAAGAAATTACCCGGACGACTTCACACGTGGAAGAATGATCGGAAAGCTGGAGGAGGGGAGTACTGTCACCAGTGTAACTGCAAATTTCGGAATCAACAAAAGTGTCGTTTCGCGGGCTTGGAAAGCGTTGCAAACCACAGGTACAGCTGTTAGAAAGGTTGATGGTGGCCGCCCGAGGACGACATCTGCAGGGGATGACCGATATATCGTCCTGCAGGCGAAAAGAGGCCGAGCAAGCGCCATTGCTCAGCAACGGGGCGACAAGTGTCGCGGTTTACTGTGGCCAGACGCCTTCACAAAGGGGGCCTATTCGCCCGCCGTCCTGAACGCTGCCTCCCGTTGAAAGTTGGCCACCGACGCCACCTTTTACAGTGGTGCAGAGAGCACAAAAACTGGGCAACTGCTCAATGGAGTCGCGTCCTCTTTACGGATGACAGTCGGTTCAGTACCAGAAGCGATTCTCAACGCGTTTTGATTTGGAGAGAGGTCGGGAATCGGTTTTATCCCAGTAACATCAAGGAAAGACACCGTAACTGTGGTCCTGGAGTTCTTGTCTGGGGAGGCATTATGCTGAACGGGAGAACTAAGCTCCACGTTTTCGACAGAGGGTCTGTAACCGGGGATCGCTATTGTGAGGAGGTACTCCTTCTCCATGTGCTCTGTTCCGAGGTGCCATTGGCCCAGACTTAATTTTTATGGATGACAATGCACGGCCACATCGGACTCTTGCTGTTGAGGAGCTACTGGAAAGTGAAGATATCACTCGAATGGATTGGCCAGCGTACTCCGCAGACTTAAATCCCATCGAACATGTGTGGGATGCTTTGGGGAGACGCATTGCAGCACGCTTATATCCTCCGGAGAACACCCAACAACTCAAACAGATCCTGATTGAGGAATGGGCACTCCTACCGCAAGAAATGTTGCACAAACTGGTTCTGAGTATGCGGAGACGGTGCGAAGCAACCATTGCAGTGAGGGGAGGGCATATCCCTTATTAAGGAACATCTGCTGGTTGTTCTTCCTCTTGATAGACAATCATGAGTCACGATACTATGCGTTCAATAAAGCTTGATTTTGTTTGATTCCATACCGTATGCAATGTATTCCTTTTTCAGCTCCGATGCTTTCGCCATCCTTTACGTACATAATACTCTCCTTCATTTCTGCATTTCATGTCTCTCAGTTGACTTCTCGTAGAGTTATGGCAAAAAACTCTGCTGTTACTTAAGTTTTGCACACCAGTGTAGTTCAAGAACTAAGAGAGGCTTAAAATATCCTGGCACTAGTTATTAACTTATTTTTTTTCTTCTGTTCTTTGATTAAATACCATTTCCCCCATTTTTCTAATAATGAAACATAATTATATTTAATCTCAGTCATATAACGTTAAAATAGCATGTGAGGAACTTCATAATAATATTTTTCATTTTCACATACACATACCAAAATTAAATAAATAACAAAATACATTTTCAGATTTATGATGGAAACATTATAGTTAACCACCTAATCAGAAAGCGGAAAGTTTGTTTGTTCCGTGATAAAATAAACAATGAGACCAGTGATAAAATATATAATCAGACTTATATTTGAGGTATTAAAATTCAGACCTGAGTACTCCATTTACTGTACGTACAATTATGAATATATTTTACAGTGATAAAAACCATGTGTTCTTTTGATAATGTGGGCTTTTACCAATGTGCGCTTTCATCAAGTGTGGGCATTTGTCGCGCGTTTTTTTTTTATTATTATTATTATTTTTTAACTTTTTCACGGTGGTTTTTTTTTTACCCAGGGTTTTTATCACCGCGTGCAATTTTGTCCAGTAGGCTTTGTCAGGGAACCGCTTAAATTAATACTCAAACAAACAATTCAGTAATACTAAGTCTTGCTAAATAAAAAACGCGCCATTCATATATTCCAAGTATTTTCAAATAATAATGAGTAGATTGTACCTAAAATATATTGGCAAATGTTGAAACATATTATTTATTTATATCTGAAGAATGAAAGTAATAGATTCAGTCAACCCAACAGTTGCAGAATGAATCATTGAATAAAGTAGAGTACAAAGAATTTCATGGGTTATTCAGATATTGCAAACCCCGCAAGGGCTATCTGCTTAAGAGTACAGAATGCTTTCTTAGAGTACCTCTTTGAGAATATGGCTTGTATTCATGTTGCATATGGGGGAAAATCACTGAAACCAACAATACACTGAACCCATTCGGCTGCGACAGAGCCGAGTATTCGCTTGGATAGAACTCCCAATAGTTAGTGGTTGTAACCACTCGGCCACTGGTTTGGTAGAAGTATAAAGAATTAAACGTTTTACAAATATTATTAAAATGATATAATTATGCTAACTTATTAGTGCAATTTGATAACTCGTGGCACTTTGAATACAGTAGAACATCTGTTAACCTAGACTTTATCGGCGACCTTTAAGGATTTCTGATACGTCATGGTCTTTTAACGTAGTAGCTAAAAACAGGCCTTAAGCTTTAAATTTAGACGTGTCGGAACCCTACAGAAGGCCGTCAGGGAAGGTGAATAAAAATAAATAAACAAAGTAGTAAATAACTAAAATTAAATAAAAAGCTTTCAGAAAACTTTCAGATTTTATATTACGCCCAAAGAGGGCTTTTTTTTTTTTTCATTTACACATGCATACACATTTCGAGAGCATTTGGACTAGCCCCCCCTTTGGGCTAAAAATATTTAAAAACACCATAGCTTTAGAATTTCCGATAGACAGTCTCAGGCGCTGCAGATAAAAATGTTTTATTCCGTATAGTGTGTTGCCAGTGCTCGTTATGAAACCGTTGAGTTTCTTAATCAAAAATTCGTTTAAGTTTAAAAATATGAAATGGATAATAAAATAAATTCGAAATTCAAGATTCAGGCTTTCAGACGCCCATATTTGGGTGGAGGACTACGTTATTCAAATTTTGATGCCTCTAGGTATCGTTGATTTTTCGCAGTGCAAGAAGCTTAAATACATTCATGCATATTCTTCATTATTTAATTTCTTTAAATATAATACAGGGCGATAATATTTGATGACAACAATTTGAAAACTGCTACAGCCGTTCATAGAGATTCGACCCGAAATGCCTTTTCGAGACTAATAGTGTTTCTGAGCTAACGACCCTTTTGGCTAAAAATGTAAAGAGATAAAAATGAGATTAAATTAATGGCAAATGGTGAAATAATAAATAAAAATACAAGAGCTCATCTTATCTAGGGCACTAGCTTGGATTATGCACTCGCAACAGCAAGACAGCAATTACTTATGAGGCCGATTAATTAGTCATTTATACAAAATAGCTGTCACCATTCAAAGACGAAATGACACTCAAGACAGGCGCTAAGCCGCCTTCTGCCGCTCTTAAATTCTATTGTTCGGTTCCTCCTTAAATTCTAAAAATTTTGCTGCTCAGTACTTCCCTAATTTCTAAAAATTTTTTCCGTTGCTAAATTCTGGCTCTGGCCCTGATGACACTTGCACTCCAATTACAATATTGACAATAAGGTGACATACTTCAAGGATGATCTTTGTCTAAATTCTGAACATAAGTCTAATATTGTTCACCCAAATTGTTTAAAAATTGACATGCGTACATGACTCAAGAAGTGTAAATTTTTAGCTTTTATACACCGAAATCAACAATATTTATGGCCTGCATATTACTTGCTCCATGTGCATTTTTTATCAAAGCAAATTTAAAGTATCTTCTCTACAATATTTTTTAATTACCTTGAATTGTGATTCCTCTCCCCCTATACAAAAACTATTCAGGGAATTTCATATATGAAATTTCATTAAAATTTAACGTTTATCTCTCAGCTTTGAATTTCAGTAATTTTTTACTGAATTTGGTTGAAATAAATAATGTTAATTCATTGTGAGATAAGAAATTTAAAGGTGGAAACGAAAATTATTGTAGATTTTTTTAAATTTTATTTGGAACATATTAGTCGATTTATGAAGGCAAAATAAGCATTTTAGGAGAAAAGTCTAAAACAGTGATTTTCCAACCTTTTTTGCTTCCAAGCATCACTTTCACCATTCATAGATGATCATTCCCTTACCACCTCTCTTTTTCCAAATTCAAAAAATACATATACATTTATTTAAATTTAAATTACTTTTAATGTGTTTTATAAATTAAATAAAGCATAATAAATTTCGATAAATACCAAAACTTGAATAAAAGTAGTCTTTTTATATTTATAAACTAAGTCCTTAACAGGTATTTCCGCCTCAGGGTCGGATTAAGACATTTTAGAGACCTAAGCACTTAATAGATTTTGGTGTCCCCCCCCCCACACACACATAAATTTGTACGCCTGTTTTCTCTTCCCTCTCGCTGTTGGTTTATCTGCACCATATATTCTTGGTAAAATCGGCAGTGGGAAATTTTGTGGTGCCCCCTTTCCTGGGTTCGTAAGGACCTTTTTGTGACCACTCTCCTTGATGCCCTAAGTAACGTCTTATTTACCTTAATGGGTAATCTATCTCTATCCCCCCTGAACTATCCTCCTCCCCCTGGTTGAGGACACTGGTCTAGAATGAATTGAAGATTTTTTAGAAAATCCCTCATTCCATAAGACGAATTGAGTTTTTTGTTAATGCTGATACTAGAAGAATGAAATATAGAAGTTTATCTTCCTCTGAACTCAAAAAATTTATCTACTTTCTGGGCGAGGATAAACTTATTTATTTCATTCTTTCCATCATATTAATATGTATTTTTGTTTACGTAGGAAACTGGATAAACATAGTCGTGGCGCCATCTCTCGTTCTATTTCGAGACAAAACCAAAATTTTACCGTAAAGAAATGAACGCTTTTGTCTACTTTACCTTCTGTTTCAAGTACAAATTCGCAAATCTCCGGAATCTGATATAAAAACTGCTTTCGGAAATGAAGGCAAAAACAATTCCGAGCTTTCCTTCAACATCAGCAGTGATTGGTCATAAAAGGGGTAGGTAAGACTACGTCATTAATGTCAGTGCTTGACGCAAAATCATACGATTGCGCGCTCTTTTTTGATTGGCCGGAATCTCGTGGTCTTATCTTTCGCAGTTACATAGATACACTGTTAAGTAGAAGAATGCGCGGTGCACTCTGTCAGTAGTCAATATATTTTTGACAGTTATGGATTGTTTAATCTATTTAGGAATGTCCACGTGTTGTAAGTAAATATTTGGTACTTGCGATTAAGTTTTAATTCGACTTAGTTATGATTAATCTTTAAACTGATTTGCGACAAATTTCGTTTTAGTTATGACCATCATTTAATTAAATCACCAAAAGAAGGTAATGATTTTAGCAGTTTATCCCCCGGCCAAATATATATATATTTGATAAATTTAAATTTATACTATATTTCTTTCGTAGTCTGTGTAGTAATCTTTAAGAAAATGAAGAGAGGCTAGAATGAGTATTCATAATGGAGTGTAATAGTATTGCTGCCCACTTCCGTAGTGGTGAAATTGATAACTTTTAATTCGAGTTATGTGATTAATTCTTCATGAACTGACTGGTGACAAATTTCATTTTTAATTGTGTTTTGGATTAATTAAGTCAGCAAATGCTAGTAGTTTTTTAATAGTATATTTTGCCAATTATATTGGCATTGAAATAAAAATTAATAAGTAATAGTTAAACATGAATTTTTAGTACATCTCTTTTGTAGGAACATATTTAGTGATCTTATAAGAAAATGAAGAGAGACCAGAATAAGTCTTCATGGTGCATTGTAATTGCATTGCATTTTTATTTTAAATGGTGCAATGTATTTGCAGTGCAAACAGGAAGGCATTTACAATCTTCGTGTCATCTCCATCATCTATATTTAGCCGGTTTGGTAAGTAATTTAAAAGTAAGTAAATTAAACATACATATTTTGTATACATAATTTTTCCTGTTTTCTGAGACAAAGCATGTAAGAATTTTTATGCATTAAAGTGTATGACTGTTGGAGCAGTTTTTTTCAATGCTCATGGGTTTTATTTCTAAAAAATGGTCTAATTTGGGCATACGAATTCTGCACTTAACAGTCCTCTCTCCTTCTGGTGCATTCATACTAATGGATATTTTACTCATTTGTGTTAAAAATATTCTGCAATCTGTGTAGCTTTGAATGTATTAGTCACTATATCTTTTTAATGGAATTTGCTAATCAGAAGATAATTAGATCATCTATGTAGTAAACGAGAGAGATTTAATAAGACAACTAGTCTAGTTTGCACTGTTACATTAATTTAATTTTTAGTATACACCATTTGGTGCATTTTATGTATGTATGCCTTAGAACCACTTTCTTCTTAAGCACAAATGTATCCTTTTTTTTTTTTGTGTGTGTGTGTGCTTTGTCTGATCTCTATGGCTTTTGAAAAGGGTATTCTCAAGCTCTCAATAAGGATATTCACCTAAATTTAGATTCAGAATAAATATGATAAATATTATTATTATTCATAGTTACATTATTTCTTATTTATTGATTATTTAGTCTAGTGCTGTAGGCCGAAATATTAAGAGCACTTTGAAAAGTGTTCTGTGAGAAAATAATCTTGATCAGTTTTAGCTAATTTAAATTGTGAAGATTTATGATAGACATTTTCAAGATCAATGACTGAATACATCATATTTCATCATGATTCATCATAATCAGCATGCATACTTCAAACATGCAGAAAAAGAAACTGTATGCTGATTGGCCTACACTCAAGCATAATACCTGTTTCCAATTTACAGTGTGTTAAACTGAAATGAAACAATATAAATTTCTCATTTATAAATATTGTCATTTATTTCTTATGAGGTGCATGACTGATTCTTTACTTCCCCCCCTTTTTTTTATAAATTTTGAAATGTTTTGTGAAAAGCATTCAAGCATAGTTTTATTTTCGTAATAAAAATTTTGAAGTCTATCTGCAAGAAACATACAAATCTGTCCTACAGAAACTGTGGGAGCACTTTTCCTGGAGTAGTAAATACCTGAATGTTAAAGTAGGAATTTTTCCTGGAACAAACGTTCTTATTCATTTTATTATATCAGCTTTATTGCATGTAACTTTAAATTATTTTCTGATAATAAAAGTTAAATTGTAGCACTGATTAGCATTTCACTGACTATAAATTAACTGACAGTTACATTAAAAAAATTATTAATAAACTCTTAATGTATATATGTGAGTTTAAAACAAATTCCAGTTTCTACTAAAGGCAGTTTTAATTATGAACACTCTGAGATAGTGAGCTTTTTATAGCTTTTTTTCCAGTCATCTTCAAAATTCCTGCAAATTTAACATGCCATATAGACTTGGCTTCCCTCTTTTCCCAAACATTGAATCTCATTTATGATCGTTATAAATTGGTCTCTGCTACCTTAGCAGCACCTTTATTATAGCATTTCCTACAAACTTATAGGGCTCACCAGCGGCCGAGCAGTAAAAGTTGCCTAACACTGGTAGTTCTACCCAGGTTGAAGTCCTGGCAAGCACACTGGCTACATGGGCATTTCATGATTTACCTATGCATAATGTAGATGTAGTCAGTTTCTCTTAGAAAGTCTTCCATGAAGGCATCACTCCCCATTGGCAGATAACCCTAGAGTAGCTTTTCCTTAATCAATTAATCTTTTTTTTTTAGAATTCCCTGGTAGTAGAAAATACAGCATATGTAGCTGAAAACTTCTTAATTAGTATATTTTTTAGATTTTATAGTCTAAATTAAAATTCACAAAAAATGAAAACAACCCGAATGTATAATGTTGCTAGAGAACTGTAAAGAAAAATTAGAAAGATTTTAATATCGAACAATATTGTCGTAAACATCATCGTTAGTTTACGTGAAAATGATGAGCGGCTTGTTAAAAATTATACGAGAGATCTTATAAAATACAGTATTTTAATACTTCTCAGCACAGTGCAACAGGTTCATTTAAAATACGCAATATCCACAAAATAAATGTTACAACTGAATTCAGCCATCTATCTTTTTAGAATAACAATCTCTCTCTTGTTGCAACTAAATTTCCAACAAATATGTTTAGCAAAAGTTGATCAGAAATATGAACACTAGTGTTATATATAAACAATATATATATATTCTAGGAATTAAATAAAGTAAAATTAATTTATAAAGAAATTCAAATGTCTTCTACAAAGATGGAAAAATGGATATATTAAAAATGCAAAGAAAATTAAATATTCTCCAGGAAGTCTATTATATATGAAAACTTTGCTAAACATTTTTATACTAAGTATAATATTACTGTTTTCAAAGCAGCTAGATAATGTCATATTTTCATTTCAATTTTTATTCCTGTTAATTTGCTTTTGCTGTTCTCTTCCATATCTGAATTTTTTACTATTACACAGTAATCAGTTTTATTCCTTCAGAATAAATATTAAAAAAAGTGAGCATAATTAATCTATATCATATGTTAATTCTAAGATTTTTTAAATTAGAATAAAATAGCAATCTACTTCCTCTTGGATTTTTCACTTTTTATATTGTCTATCTAGGTTTTTTTCATTTCCGCACATTTTCCAAAGTGTGTAGGATTTCTCTTTTCAGTTTGGTTATGTACACTTATTTTTTCTGATATTTTCAATCAGAATATCATACATATTCTGGTATAATTAAATAGCATACCAGTAGTTAAAACTTTGACTGAACTAACCTTGGCTACATTGGTATTTCCTGGTTATCTTTATATGGAATGTAAGTTTCTAACAGTTTTCAGTCTTCCACAAGAGCTTTCTTCACAAATAATGAATCTCTCATCCTTTACCATAACAAATCAATACTTATAAATATTTTATGTGATCTTAAGTTCAGCCGGAGCCTAAAATAAGCTGAAGTTGGATATTTAAATTGATTATTTCACTATTCATCACTAATTTATTCTTCTCTTATTTCTTTACCATTTAAAGTTCCCTTTCTTGCATACAACTGGCATTTTGCTGGATCACTAATCATTAACTTAATACTTTTGTTTAAACCAAAGTAAATTGTGAGGTTTATTTATTTATTTTTAACTAATAGTTCATTTTAAGTTTGACTACTTTCCTATTGCTCTCTTTTCACACACGCTTTTCATCACAGAATGTAAATGAGATAGCCAGAGTTTATTCAGATTAAGGTAGAAAGATGTAGTATTTAAACAAGAGTTTTGGGAGTTAGTTTTAAGGCATGTCTGCCTATTCCAAGCCACATTGTGCTGTGATTATTAGCAACTTGAGTTAGTGGCGTTGAGTGTTTCACTTTGTCTCACCTGTTTACTAAAAACCAGAGCCTTTTTGGTGCATTAGTGAGCCATTAGGCTAGTCTACCATACCTTGAAATTGTTATCTGTTATGTACTTCTGTTAAGCCAGAAGTGCTTGGCTTATGCAAACCCAAGTTGGATCATTTGTAGCGTTCAAATAAAAGGGTCTTGTACACCCTTCTTCTGATTTCTGTTTTGTTTCACAAAGCTACAAGATAATTCTTCAATAGTCCTTTTAAAGTCTGTAGTTTATGTCCCCAACAAGACATAGACTTTACAAAGCAAATAGTTTTCATATGTAACATATTTATATTTCATTATATAAATTAAGAATCTCAAATTTTGTTTAAAAACTTTAAAAAAATAGCACTGTTAATAATAAAAAATATAATGCAACTTCATTATTAACAAAGCTAATTTAAAAGTACTTTTTACTCAAAAATAAGACTCTCCTTACATTTCAGGCTAAATGTTAAGAAACAAAAATGTTATCTTGTAGTAATTCTAAGAAAAAGAATCTTAGACTTTTTTCGTTCCTTCAGAGTCTCCTTGAATCAACAGTACTGTTAGCTCAAGAACACTATTACTAGTACATTGTTACCTATCCATTTTCAGGCATACCAGTAACAAGCATAGTGAATTACGCAAAATTACTTAGCTAGACGTGTCAAATGTAATTGGGTAGTATTTATGCAGTTTATATATGCAGCAAATATCTGTGTAACTTAGATTAGTATCATTATTCTATATGGTAGTATATTTTTCTGAATAATACCATATTAAATTTTAGATCACAAAAAGGGCCTTACTTTCAAGTAATATGGTAATGTATATCTGTTGTTTCCTTTTTATTACACATGCGATATATGTTTCAAAGCTTCAGAAATATGTGCATAAATCTAGTTTTACATTCAGTTGATTACGATATTTCTCTTCATTCATGCAAAGCTTAAAAAAATTCCATTCACAAATAAGTTATGCACAAAATAGTTGTTGCTTGACGGCATTCTTTGACAGGTATGTATGTTATACAAATTTAGTATGGTGATTATTGCAAATGTGCATAATGAAAAATTTTGAAGGATCCAAGGAAAATATTAAGTCATTTTTTTAATTCAAGGAAGCTAAAAATTAGGAGTAAATTGAGTTTCCAAATCATATATTAAAAAAGCTAAACTGGAAAATGTGTGAGCAAATACAATAATTCAGATATATTGGGCTTATTAATTTACTTTAATTACTTTCATTATGAATATATATATAT
>KK114931.1:152187-173791 GCA_000611955.2 Stegodyphus mimosarum
AGGATAACGCCCGACCACACAGCGCTCGCATCTACCAACATGCTCTGCAAGGTATGCAGATGCTTCCCTGGCCACCCTACTCTCCTGACTTGTCTCCAATCGAACATGTGTGGGATGTGATTGGACGCAGTTTACAGACTCTGCCCCTGGCTCGTTCAGAAGACAAACTGTGGCAAATGGTTGAAAGGGAATGGAGGGCCATCCCTCAGGGCACCATCTGCACTCTTATTGGCTCTATGCCTAGACGTGTTTCTTCGTGCATCGCTGTTCGCGGTGGTCCTACATCCTACTGAGCCGACGCCGTCCTTGCTCTGTGTTCTGACTATCATTTTGAAATAAAGATCACTTATTGCTGCTTGCTATTTCTGTCTTTTTTCCAAATTTCATCACTTTCTGACCACTTTTTCTTGGTGTTGCATTTTCAATGTTGAGCAGTGTATTTATTTCAAACTGCTACAGAAAAAAGTTGCACTCAAGAAAAATGCAAAGAGAATTCAGTGTGATATATAAAAAGGAATTTAATGTAGCTCAAGACTACTGTGACAAAAAGAATAAAAATTTACTGCATTACTAGTACATTAAGTAATGGAATTCTATCAACAATAGCAATGGCAAAACAGAAGCTGCCTGAAATTGAGCTCATCAAGTTTGATGGAGATACTAGAACATTCTGGACTAGTCTTAGCAAAATCCATGATAATCCTAGAATTGATATAAGAAATAAATTTCACTACCAGGTCCAGTCTACGAAATCGGATTCTATTCCCTGATAGATCATCAAAAGCTTCCCGGGAACTGAAACCTAATACACAAAGGCCATGGAGTGTCTAAAGGATTGCTTCGGCAATGAGAACATACTTTTGAAAGTGTACATAAGCTCCCATTATCAATGAAAAATCTAAGTTGTATTTAATTGCAAACTAATGATGAATTGCAAACTCAAACACTGGAATCCTTAGGACTAACAAAAGTTTGCCTCCTTTTTATTTCATCTCGTAGAATAGGCCCTTTCGGCTGATTTAATATGAATCTGAGAGATGCAAATAAGTCATTCTACTGAAGAATAACCGTGATTTAGGTCTTTTAATTAATTTTGTAAAAATGAAGTAGAAACTGATTTCCAAATACAATTGCTTGTGATAAGTCCTGAGAAATTAAGTAATACGAAAAATAAGTATACAGAATCAAAAGCTGTTTTCATATGGCATGTGAGTTGCTAATGCTAATGGTGATAAGAATACTAATATTGTCAATAATAGTTTTACAAAATTGATTTTGCAGGAAACTTGGAATCTGGAAATTTTAAAATTTGGTTTAAAGAACTGCATTTGCTTTCTAGTCTTCAAGTACCAAGATGGTCTAGCCTTAAATTGAGTGAAGAAGTAATATATTTACATTTGTTTGTGATGGCAGTAAGACAGCTTATAGAGTATGTGTTTATTTCAGAACTGAGAATGACAATAGAATTATCTGTTTAGTTCATGCTCGATCTAGAGTGGCACCATAAAACCCATCACAATCCCTCTCTTCTCACTTGTACTATGGGGTGTGTTTTGATCTCTTCCATAGTCTTAATCTGAGATAATATTTATTGTTGAACAGATTCCTTGACAGTCTTGTGTTGGATATGGAAAGATCAGAACTGGGCAACTTTTGCTTGTAATCATATATGAGAAATTTGTTTGTTGACCTCCCCTGTAGGTATGGCTTCATGTCCCAGGAATATATAACCCTGCCTTTCTACATCTTAGGGGATGCTGTGTTGAGCAATTATTAGGATGGAAGTGGTGGGAGGGACCTGATTAGTTCCTTTAACAAAAGGGAGGAGAAGATAATTGGCTGAAAGGAAGCCAGAACAAGATGTAGTTAATTCAGAAATGCATAAAGCAGTTAAAGTTTCATTAAAAAAAAAGTGATGAAAATGGTAAGTATTTTTTGTCATTCAAAAAAGTTATAAGAATGGTATCTTGGATTTTCAGTTTTTATAATAATGTAAGAAAAGTTAACAATGCTTATTCTAAGAACTTGTCATTTTCTGGAATTGAGGAAGGAGAGAGAGCATTAATGTTTTGGCTTTAAAAAGAATATTTCCATAGTGAAAAAGATGATAAATTTAAAAATAAGACCAATTCTTGATTGTTATGGTCTAATAAATACTCAGTCTAATGTTTATCGTGTTGATACAAATAATTTCAAATTTCCCAACATATTACCTTTGAATCATTTAGTTGTTAATAATAAGTACTCGTATCAGTTTATTACATGCGGGTACATCAATTATAATGTTGCATTTAAGACAGAGCACTGGATTTTTAAAGTCGTGTAAGACATTATGAAATTGTACAAGGAAATGTGCAACAGGCCAGCAATTTAAAGTTTGAGATGTGAGATGCAATTCCAGGATTTTTTCCAAATGATGGGTTCTGTAAGGCACCAATTTTTTAAATGTGAGATACGATTTTGCAGGATTTTTGTACCTAAAGGATGGCCAAAAGTCCTATATCGTACTTTTTACATGTGCAATTTATCAAGTCATGTACATAAAACTAATAATCAGCTTAACAACCAACTTTTTTCCAAGCATTAAGGTGTTTTATCGCAAATACAGGACGATATATTCTGGTAATGGCATGAATCTTACAGGCGTAGAAGTTTTGCAAACTATTATTTGGGACTGCCTATGCTTCAAGTCTGCCAAGGAGGAAAACACAGGCTGCAGACGGAAGGTTGTGGGATGGGTGGTGGGAGCATGTAATTCAAATAGCAAAATAAATTTTAAGGAAAATTTTAGGTCATGCATGTCTTAATTATAAAAAGTTATTAATGTCATACATATGTATCAGATGATATTTAATATGTGTCATTTTTAAAGCCCAAAACGTTCTTACATGAAACTCTTGAGTTAGGCATATCAGATATTGACAATATAGAGAAGACAAAATTACGTAGAACAGCAAAATATTTATGAAGAGATAGAGATTAGTTATGAGTATGGTTTAGATCCAAGTATTTGGGACAATTAAGATAGCATTTTTAGAAACTACAGAAACAAATCTCTCATATTGTCTTAGAAGATAATAATAATAAATGTATATAATATGTATGTATGTGTACTGAAGTATATAATGTGTATACCTAGCACATGTGCTAAAAACTCACTGAGAAGGCCAAATTAGGCTTGCTCATAGAGAACTGATTTAAGACAAGTACAAAAGTTATTTAGAACTGGATGATTTGATTTCTATAACTACAAGCAGCGACAGGTTTATGAAACTTGTACTGTCTTTGAATTCTGTACACAATGTTTAGTGAAATTTGTGTTTGAAATTTCATATTATTGAGTATTTATCTGCATCTGGTTTAAATGGTTTTGTATTTCATATTTTTTATTAACTTGTGTATTGTTATAATAATTGTGATTGTTTTGAGTGTATTGTCACTCCACTCAAAATATGAGAGGAATGCAGCTGATTTATGAAGCTGCTACTAGCAGAACAGCATATGATCCTACAGGACAGCGTTGATGAACAGCTCATGCATGATAATTGTAGGTGCCACTAAACCACTTTGACTTACCATATTGTATGTAGTAGTTGCATTGCATTTGTGAATATATGTGCTTGTTAGGTGTTATACTGTTGACTTATTTCTCTCTCAGTTCTCTAATCTTTCTGAATTCTTAGAATTAACATTAAATAACAAGCTTTCTGTGTGTTATTTTAGTTGTTAACAAGGAAATGCAGACATTTAATTCCTTGCATGATTTTATTTTTATTTATTTTAAACTGAATACCATTGTAATAAAAGAGAAATGAATAATCTAAAATAATTTTATGGACTTAACTATTAAAAAAAGTTTTCCAAATGTAGTCAAAAGAACATGGTTAGATAAGAACATCATTTGCAAATAATTAACATTATACTCACCTTTTCTTGATGTGTGTTTAGAAATTATGCATAATAATTGGTACTTTGAACTTTCATCAAAAATACCTTCCATTAATGATGGTGAAGCAGCTGTATATAGATGTTTTGACTTGGATTCAAATCTAAGTGAACAGGCTGACTACACATGCATTTTTCCCAAGCGCAACATGAATATGAGCTGGTTTCCCTTAGAAAGTACTCCACAAAGGCATCTCTTCCCAAGGACTGCATTTTATCTTAATTAACTAAACCCATTAATAATCAGAAAGATTACAAACAAAATAACAAGCTTTCTGTGTGTTATTTTAGTTGTTAACAAGGAAATGCAGACATTTAATTCCTTGCATGATTTTATTTTTATTTATTTTAAACTGAATACCATTGTAATGAAAGAGAAATGAATAATCTAAAATAATTTTATGGACTTAACTATTAAAAAAAGATTTCTAAATGTAGTCAAAAGAACATGGTTAGATAAGAACATTATTTGCAAATAATTAACATTATACTCACCTTTTCTTGATCATTTTACAAGAGGAATTAATAAGTTTATTGAGTAAGAATTTATAAGCAGTGAATGAGTCAGAGTTTGGGATAAAAGGACAAACAATAATATCTTTTATTGTCAGATAGGCATGCAAATAGGCAAGAAACTGTGTCCAAATCTTAATTGCATCAGAACTTAAAATTTTCTCTATAAATAATAAATTACCAGCATTATCAAGGCTTCCAATTTCAGAAACCTCCGGTGCTTTTCTTTTACAATATCTGGGCCAAAAGCATTTTTAAATTTGCAAATCATTTCTGCTACTTTCCTGCCTAATTTGGACTTTTATAAAAATATTGCTCTAACCTGCTTCTTTTCCATCATTAAATTAACCCAATTAATATTCATAACTTGAATTGACAATGACAACAGATAGAACAAAATCTACACTTAAAAATTATATGGAGTATAAATGTGACTGTCTAGTTTGGACTCTTATACAAATATTGCTCTAACCTTCTTCTTTTCCATCACTAAATTAATCCAATTAATATTCATAACTTGAATTGCCAAGGGCAACAGACAGAACAAAATCTACACTTAAAAATGACAGGTGTATAATATGAAGAATCCAATTTTAATGGTGAAAAAGGGAAGGTTATGCACAAAGCACAAAAACTACAGTTATTTTCCTACTGATTTAAACAGCTATCAGTTACAGAGCTTGCATTGTAAGTCCTTTATCATTTTCTTTTATGATTATTTTTGCCATTTCCTTGTTGAGAGTTAAAATTAATCAAATTAAAAAGACTATCAGGCAGTATGAGCAAAAATGGATAGAAACATGGAATTGAATTCCAGTGTCTGAAGAAGCCGGTATTTGATATTTTCACAATAATTTCATTTACTTACGCCTAACAGTCATAATTTCAGAAATGAATAACATTAAAGATTTGCTTAGAAACTGTTTGTCAGATGACTACAGCTTGCATTCTGCTAACAGTAACAAAGTATGAACCTAATATTAATTATTTGGCATCTAATTTGCAACAGGAGAAATCACACTAATTTTTTTTCTTTATTACATAAACATAAAAACTGTTAATGCTATGATGATTGCTGTATAAATGTCTGTTTCTGGATACAAATAAAAAGTATAAATACAGAAGTATTTAGTTCTATTTTTTTCCCTCAGGTATCACTGGCATGTCACAGCCACATTAAATATTTCTTAAAGGAAAATGGCATGTAGATGTATATAAAGGTTTGCCATCTCAGTCTTGGAATGTTAAAATTTTGTTTCTACCAGCAAACTACATAAGCAAGTTAATGCAGTAAGGTATTTTGAAGCTCACTATCAGAAACTTTGAGACAGGAAAAAATTTTTTAAGCATGAGAGTTATCTGAAGAAGATGCCAGGATGCTGAACATTCATGTTCTGACAATTGTCGAGTTTTTTCACAAAACCTGGGAATCAATAATTAATCCATTTTTGTCACAGCTCTAAATATGCTATTAACTGTATTAGTCAGAGACATTCAATTCACAATTCGCCTATATTATCACATAATAGTTCTTAATTTTTTTATTGTGTTTAGAAATTATGCATAATACACAGTCCAGTCACATTAATGTGACCATCTGTCAAAAGCCAGAATAACCACCTTTCGCAGAGCGGACTGCTGCGAGACGTGCAGGAAGAGAGTCACATAGGTCCCTGAAGGTGTTCTCTGGGATGTTGAGCCATGCCGACTCTAATGCCGTGGCCAGCTGCGCTAGATTACGCGGTTGAGGATCCATGGCGCGAACAACTCGATCGAGATGGTCCCACAGATGCTCGATTGGGTTTAAGTCAGGTGAGTTTGCTGGCCAGGGGAGGACGGTAAACTCATCCTGGTGCTCTTCGAACCACGCACGTACACTGGCAGCTGTATGGCACCTCGCATTGTCCTGCTGGAAGATGCCATCATCCTGAGGAAAAACAATGCGCATGTAGGGGTGAACATGGTCCGCAAGGACAGATGCGTACTTGTATTGATCCATTGTGCCTTCCACAATGATCAGTGAACCTAGAGAATGCCAGGAAAACATTCCCCAGACCATAATGCTCCCGCCTCCAGCTTGGACCGTTCCGGCAATGGTTGCAGGGTGGTTCCTTTCAGAGGTTTCACGCCTTATACGCCAACGTCCATCTGTCCGATGGAGCATAAAACGCGATTCATCCGAAAACGCAACCTGTCGCCACTCAGTGGACGTCCAGCTGCTGTACTGGCGTGCAAATTCTAGCCTTCGCCGTCGATGAACAGCAGTCAGCATAGGTGCACGAACCAGGCGTCTGCTTCGGAGGCCCAGACGCAGCAATGTTCGCTGAATAGTACTTTGGGAGACACTTTTGGTAGCCCCTTGGTTCATTTTGGTGGTCAGTTGCTCAACGGTAGCCCGTCTATCTGCCCGAACGCATCTCCGCAACCGTCGTTCGCCTCTGTCATCTATGGCCCGTGGTGCACCACATTTGCCACGTCGCTGATTTTGGACAGTCCCATTTTGCCATGCACGGTACACTTTTACCACGGCGGCACGCGAACAGTTCACAAACTCAGCCGTTTCGGAAATGCTTCCACCCTTGGCCCGAAAGCCAATGATCATGCCCTTTTGGAAGTCGGATAAATCGCTTCGTTTCTGCATTACGCCAACGATTGAAATGTTTTCCGAAGCCCTCACACACCCTTTATATACGCTCAACTGCACTGTGCTGCCACCTACCTTCTGTGATTGGTTATTTAACTCTGACATGGAAAGTACGTGGTGGTCACATTAATGTGACTGGACTGTGTATTTGGTACTTTGAACTTTCATCAAAAGTACCTTCCATTAATGATGAAGCAGCTGTAAATAGGATGTTTTGACTTGGATTCAAATCTAAGTGAACAGGCTCACTGCACATGCATTTTTCCCAAGTGCAACATGAATATGAGCTGGTTTCCCTTAAAAAGTCCTCCACAAAGGCATCTCTTCCCAAGGACTGTATTTTATCTTAATTAACTAAACCCATTAATAATCAGAAAGATCTGAAAAAGGTAAAACTTGCTTGTAATGCACTAAAATCTCAGAATCTTATTGCTTGCAAAATATTTCAGATTTAATGAAAGTGAACATCACAGTGAATGCATTATTGCATGGTTGCTGACAAATGAATGCTGTATCTTGCAGATTATTAAGTGCTAAGTGAAAACAAACAGAGAAGCATCACATATGGATTACTCTTCTTGAGGATTAAAATGGGTTGAAACATTTTTTCTATGTAAGATTTACTGTTCCAAGCTGAGAACAAGATGATAATCTAGAAGCTCCTGCATTAGCTGCAAAGTTCAGTATTGCTAAAAAAACAAACTTCATGGGTAATATGAATTTATAATTTGGTTGATTGGTTTAATTGGTTATGGTTAAGCAAGGAAAGACTATCCGCCTAGAAATAAGAATGATTTGTGGTAAACTGTGCAAGGAAAATGCTTGTATTTATGTTGTATGCATTATGAAATGCCAAGCAGCTAGTCTTTCTGCTGGGGTCTGAAACTGTATCAAAATATCAGTGTTCAGCAATTTCACTCAAATGATGGGTAGCAATGAATGAACTGAAATTCTGAAGTCTCAAACTATAAAAAGTATTTAAATGAGTAGAAAGCAGATAGAGAATCATCTGATTCTGAAAGTGAAGGTTCAATGAGTGAAACATATATAAATTTCACAATGAAAACTTCTACAATGTGTAAATGAACAATGGGTATTTGACTTGATCTTAAGAAGTAAAATTTTTGCTGCATATGTGTGCTTAAATATTTGCGAACCATTATATACAACTAAAAATTTTACCATTTTGCAGTATACAGGGTGGGCCGAAATTTAAAGTACAATTTGATAGGTAAATAACTTTCTTGTTCCTATAAATATTGAAGAATTTGACAGTTGTTATGTACAACTGTTAAACTTTTCAATATTTTGACTAAAAATATTAGAATTTTACAACTCTATGTTGAATTTGACAGGTAAGTATCTTTTCTCTTCTTAAAGGATGGGTGAACGAAATATAGGCCAGATATGCAGTCTCAAAAAAGACGGCTGTGGCCGAAATATAAGCCAGAGAAATTCCCCACCACCACCATTCAGGGCACGGAGTTGGTCATTGTCCGAGAACTTGTCCAATGACCTCACTACTATGGGGTTTTATAAATTCCCTTTCATTTTCCCTCAACAGTGGAATTTTAGCTTGAGGCAAAAACTTTCAGTTGTATTTTGCAGTCCGGAATTCAAGTCTTGGCGAACAGGCTAGCTGCATGGGTGTTTTCATGGTTTTCCCCATGTGTAATGTGGATACGACCCAGTTGCCCTTAAAACATTCCTACCGTTCTGTGTAGTGTCTAATGGCAGAGCACATAATAAATAAATAATAGAACAATGTTATTTTTCCATATAGGCAAACAGCGCTAGCATAATTTTGCATAATCATACAATATAATTCATCTATACTAATTTTATCTAATTTATCTTATTTCAGATTTTACCAAGAGACTGATTTACTTTTCAGCATAAGTCTCTTTCTTTTTTAAAAAAAATTAAGAATGAAATTGTCATCACTGTGGTGAAGTAATACTGAGAAATATTATTTTAATTAACATTTGTAATCTCAGTATTCCTCACATTCCAGTGGATAACGAAAATACGAGCTAAATTCCTGTAGAAGTGACCTGCATAACAGCATCTATATTTTGACAGGATATTTATCTGCTTATAACAATTCCAATCTTTATACGCATGTATAAATAAAAATCGGAATAGTTTTATTATGACGAATGCACAGAGGGCTAACTGTCCAACGGAGAAGGGGCTTCCTGGAGATCTTTCTAAGGCGAATCAATTTCCCTTCAAATTAACTGGTCACATGCAGCCAGCTAGTTCACCAAAATGTGAACCTAATCTAACTATCAGTGTTCATTGATTTTACCACTTGACCTCTGGTACTCTATATAAATAAATAAAGTTAATAAATCCACTTGAAATTTTATGATATTAGTATTCATTTCACCAGTTTTTCAGTATTAAATTATACTTTTTATTTACATTACTCATTTTTATTGTAATTTTTGCATTTAATATTGCTGTCTGAAACATGCAGAATGCAGTACAATACAATAAAATCTCTTTGTACAGTAAAGGAGAACATTAAAAAAAAAAACGCTAAAGGTGGAAAAAAAGCTTTTATCACAAAAATACAAAAAGGGACAATGAACAGTGATTAGTCGAAAGGTGAAATACAATGAGGAAAACATCAATAAATTAAAAAAACTAAATATGAATACTAATGAAAAGGAGAAATGAAGCTAATATCATAAAAAATACAAGGGGATTTGTTTAATATATAAATATAAGCTGTTACACAATTTTTGTGAAAAAAATTGAATTACTGATTTATGCAAGAAACAAATGATCAAACATCATTTTCGGAATAAATTAAAATTGTTAATCAATACATGTAATTCTAAATTCAGTTTAAAAACAAACAAACTGGTTATAAAGTATGTACTGATTTCAGGCATAAAGCTGCGTTCACGCTAGTCCGTTGGGGCGAAAAGCGGCAACGCGGAAAAAAACACTTCTGCGTACGTCAGTTCACACGAGCGTGGCAACTTTCGCTTTAAAAGTTGCCATATGTTCGCAGTAGATGGCTCTTTGTATCGGAAAAACGTGAAATTTTTGTGTGCTATTTTGACTTCTTACGATTACATTTTTTAATTAAAATGGATTTAATTTCTGCTCGATTAAAACTTATTTTACTTCTTTCTTTGCGTAAGAGAAGTAGAATGTAGTGGTTTATATTAATATGTGTGAGATGACTGCAACAAGGAAATGCAAATAATTTAAATGAACAAATGCGCTTGAATGAAACGAAATTTCGTTTAATTACTTTCGCATGACACCTCATCAATTTGATGAATTTCTAGCCTCATTCAAAAGCAGAACACTAATTTTTGTCAGAATATCGCAGAAAAGAATTGTTTGGAAGACAGGAATAGGATATCCCAGAAAAGGATCGTTGTATATATCTAATTTAATTTATTTATGAATTTTGTTGAATGATAATTAAAAAGTCCTAATTTCATGATTGTATTTTAGAGAGTAAAGTTTTCATGGGGTAGAATACCATAAATGTTTTTGCATGATGTATGAACTTCCCTTAAATGGTTTAAATAATGCAATAAAAAGTATATTTTGTTTAAATATATGTAGGATTTACAGCATTACTAATTTAAATATCACACTTAAAAAAGCACATATTTTTAACTTAATAACAACAACAATTAAAAAAAAATGTTTTAGTTTCTGCCTTATGTATATATTTTTACCTTAAATGTAACAGTAATTACTTCAGTTAGTCATTCATTTATTAATGAACCGCCATTATCTATTTTATAAGTCATTTTTATCTAAAACTCATTGAAGTAACTTCGTTTTATACAATACTACTTTATTTAAGTTAAAAACTGAATTCCACAATTAGCAAATTTGCTAATGCTCTTGTAAAAGTTCTTTAAATTAATGAAAAATTATCATCAAGATTAAACCTCTGGTTTAGTTCATATGTAAATTGTTCGTAAAGTGGTCATGCATGTTCAGAAAAACAAACATGAAGCCATTAAAATGCTCGGAAGTATTCCATAAAATGAGCTATATACTAGCGATTTTCTTTTCAGCATAAATTACAGTTTTCTTAATTTTTTTGAACAAATGGTTTACTTGTCACCACTCGTTTAAAATTCAGAACTTACTAAATTTTCTTAGATTGAAGCAGCAACTTTATACTAATACCAGTATCGCTTTTGCTAGTCTCCTGTCAGCCGAAATAGAATCAGATCATCTTATGAATCTTATGAAATGTTCGTTGTCAAAAGAAGAATAATGCCTACAATGTCGAGCGAAAATTAGGTTTATATGAATGAAATGAATTGAAGAATAAATACAAGCTTCTTGTGTCCCCCCCCCAAAAAAAAGTCACGTAAGATACTTAAAAAAATGGTGTATTTGTACCATCAAAGGTAGGAAAAAGTAAGGCCCGAACCCGCAATACAAGTTCCTAGTACACGCTGAATTTTCTACTTAGGCATGTTACCTCCGCGCTAAGGAATCTTATTGGTAAATATGGTTTTAACACTTCACCTTCAAGAAACTGAAAAAGACACTGGACTACTCTGAAACTAGCGATAATATTTTCTGTTAATATTAAAAAAAAAAAAAAACTCCATTCCAACTCTACTCCTGGTGACACTTCAATCCAAAATCTTTAACTCAAGAAGCCAACGTTTTATCCACTAAACAACCTAAATTGATGTAAATATATTTTAAGAAAAATTCAAAATCTGAAATTTCGAAATCCATCACTTTTTTTTCGCAACAGTCTATTGCATTAGATTATTCTGTAAAAATTATCAATTATATAATTTATGGTTGAATATTAAGGAATATTATTTCTAATAAACTTGAGAATTTGCCTTCAAATAATTTATATAGCTATTTATTCTATTAGCGTATGCATTTTTTTTTATTATTACCTGAAACTTTTATTAAGATTAGTCAATTTTTTTTTTTCAGCAAGAATAATTTTTTAAAGTGCATTCATTTAAAAACCATGGTATAAACTGGACGTTTGAAACGAGATGCCTGAAACTCACGCGTCGAAAAGTTGAAGTTAAGTCAACTTACGCGTTTTCCAATCGTCCGGAAAATGGCGCATGTGAGCTCGCTTCTGATTGGTCAACGATTTACGCGTGACCGCGTTGGTGTGAATTGGGCTTGACTAGGAAATATTTGCTGCTAAGGTGTGTTTTCATTATAATGCAATGTTAAAAGTTAATATTCTACCATTCAACAATTACGTGAACTGCAAAATCTCAACTTTATATTTTTCCCTGGCTTAGGAAAAAGAGCAGCATAAAAAAGAAAAAATTCCTTTGCATTCCCTAATCTCTTATCTGAAAATTAACAAAGGTGGCTCCTAAAGGAAAGGTTTCAAAACAGTAGTAGTTTCCCTCCACGATTGGAGTTAAAAGGGGATGGAAATGCATTAGATCACCCGTCCTTTTAAGTGAAACCTTTCCAGTCTTACAAAAGGTTAAGATAATAGTTTCAGTATAAATGCTGGTAGTGGCATCTAGTCAGTAAACTAAAGGGACTATGCTAGTCCCTTGACATTATAGGCATTAACGCTTTCAAATATATTTTTAACCTAACATTCAAAAGCATTAAAAACAAATCCTTTTACCCCTTTTGAAACCATGTGGCAATCGAGGGTTGCTGGGTTTTTGCACAAATGGTAGGAGCTTAGCTGCACAGGCTCTGTGTGAAGAAGGACTTTCATCTGTTCCGATACGTATCTTCAACATGCTGTTAACTACTGAAAGCAGGTGGTTAGAAATTTTCTCATAAACGAAATTTATTTAACTTTTAGTGCTATTTTAGTTTGTCTGTATGGAAGAGTTATAAAATATATTGACGCCGTAATTCTAAATTTAAACCATGAAAAGAAAATCGGTGTGAAAAGCTAGTCCCCATACAAAAGTTCATTACAGAGCATGCACAAGCAAATTTTGACTCTGTTTCAAGACTATGTGCTTGTTGATCAGCTGTCAGTATCATAATCTTAAGGTATCGATGGCTTGTTTACCACATTTTTTGGAATAATATATTTTCAAAGGAAACGAAAAATAATTACAAAAAGTAGATTTAGTCTGTATGTCCTCCTTTTTTTACAAATATGAATCATTATATGCGTTTTGCTAAAGAGGAGTAAAAATAGTTTCAAAATGACTAACAACAGGCAGACTAAAAAGTACCGTAATTTCAACTAGATAAGCCGCCCTGGCGTATACGACGCACATATGACAATTGAGTGAAAAAAATAAAAGTTCACAGAATAGGCCGCACCGTCATATACGCCGCAGCAAAGCATTCCGAAACATGACACTTACATTCAGTAATTCCCTGCCAAATTGATGTAATCATCATCGATAACATTTACAACATAAATACAATCAGTAGTATATAAATAAATAAGGACGAAACATCTTACTTTGAGCTTGCCGAAAATGAACTCTGGTGATTTCTAATAGATATTATTTTTACGGGTTCCGTAAACTTCGCTTATCACCATAAATTACCGTTACTATGAAAAAGAATACGTAAATTAGATAAACAAACAGAATTTTTAATTAAACTACAGTTATTTCTAGAAAACCTTCAAAATCCGACTCATCGATGTCAGAATTATATAAATTTAACAAATGACCATAAAGGTCAATTTCATCATTCTGTTCTAAATCACTTTGTTCAGCGTCGCTATCTTTACTTTCATTTTCTTTTTCGATGATTTCCAATTTAATCAAAGATGATACGATTGTATCAGCTCGGACATAAGGCAGCCTCCTCATACGAAGCTTTTCTCATTCGTCCGGAATTTGTGAAGGAATGGAGTCCGCTGGTTTGCATCCATTCCTCCGACTGCTTTCGTAGTTCATGCTTGAAAATTCTATTGATACTGAGATCCCGTATGGCTGTAAATTTTTTGTAAGTCCACCTAGTATCTCTGAGACATTGGTGCTAAGTTTTTTGCTTCCGATCTTACCGTATCCGCTAAGTGGGATCGCATTGAATCCAGAACAATGAGTCCTCGGGGTTGGAAAAAAGCACCTTTCCTTTTTCAATAAATTTCTCTCAACCAAAACAACATCACTTCTTTGCACATCCATCCTTTTCCGTTGGCGCAAATAACAACTCCTTCAGAATATTTCTTAGATGTGTAATCCAAAAAAGCTATCTTTTTTTTTTCAAGCCACTCCAAGGAAAGCTTTCGTCCAATTGTTGTTTTGGTCCTGACAAATAATTTCCTTCGCTTCATGAACCTGAAACGTCAATTAGGTCCAACAAAATTTTTAATGCCCGTTTGTCAAGCAGTTACTTTTTGTTGAAGGCAAATTCTAACTGCTGATAACCCACTTCTTTCTGCTGTATTGTCCATCCCTCTAAATTGTTTTCCAAAACAGGCCAGGCTATGACACCAGTTCGACGAAATCTTTTATTCTTAGGCATTTTCTATAATTCTTGTTTGAACTTCTACCACTAAATGCATCGCTCGTCAACTTGAGAAATTCTTTAGCCGCAGCGCAATTTCCAGTTTCAATCGCTTTCCTCACTGCCGAGAGCTTGAAAGCAACTGTATACTTCTTCTTCGAGTAGGAGCCATAATAATAATAATAATAATAATAATAATTTTAAAGCGTGAATGATAAGGTGAACAAAAAGCAAGCTGCAAAGCAGTAAAAACGTGTAAGAATGAACACAGCTCATGACAAGTAAATGTAGCTGTTTCCATTAAAAAAAAAAGAGTCATAGGAAGTTTAAGGACAGAGGGAAAATAAAATTCCCTCAGATACGCCGTAAATCTAAATTTTCAACTTTTAAACAAGTATAAGCCGTGGCTTATCTACCCGAAATTACGGTAATCTGTTTTGCTGACCTTGTGTCCTTTTTGAGATAAAACGTTTTTAATTAATCAAATAACTGCAAAAACATTCACCAGATTCAAAAATTGTTAATTTGTTCATGACATGATCATTTTGATTTATCTACTTAATCTGATTTTATGAACTATTTAGGGCATATTATGCATTATTGTATTCATTAGTTTTCCCATTCAAAATGCAACGAACCTTGCTATGATAACAACCTCTCTAAGATATCCACTTCTAAAATAGACTAATATTTCTGAGAACATAAATACTAGTACTGAATTTCAGTTTACTAAGATACCCATCCCACTGGTAGTGAGTCATTGCCTTGTAGAGGATTATAATTTTTCTTTACAACCCTTCACTGTAAATCACAATATACCACTGTTTCTGGGTACTTTTTTATAACTGAATCTCAGAAGCTTCATCATCGTGGATTTCAAGAAAATAACGAGTAAAAATTGTTGAACTCTATTTTCAAGGCAGATCCTATTATTACCACTTGCAGTTTTGAAAATAAAAATTTCTACTAATCAATTTGTTGTTCAAATTAGTAAAATGTTTCAGAAAAGTTTCTCTAATGAATTTTCTACATACTGGCAATTCATGTTCAACTTGCTAGGAACAAAACATTAAATTAGTCAGAAGCACAATTAAAGAGGAACAAACATCAGAGAAGTCAGTTTGAGAATAGGAAACTAGATTTTTCTATAATAAAAAAGTGAAGTTTATCACAAAAATTATATAAGTTTCTGTATGAAATACAGTTGCAACTAAAAGCTATAACACATACTCAGTGCTTTATTAAAAAAAAAAAATTCATACTCAAGCAGACCTTCATTTCAAAATCGCTCTAACAACCTTGTATATGGCGTACATTTACTAAAACACTCAATCGATTTCGAGGGCAGCTACAGGTCCCTCCTCATCAGGAGAACAAAATATCTAGAAAGGGAAAGCAACCTCATTAACGGCTTTTTTTATACCCTCGGGCAGAACCTCGCGCGAGGACGCAACGCCGTCTATCGGCAAAAATAATAATCAAGAATTAATGGTAATAGAATTTTAAAAGCGTTAGGAAGGACTGGATAAGACTTAAAATCATTCACTAAACAAGCTAAATCTTTGTGAATATGAAAAGCCTCAAGAAAATCCAATTCACCAACGGAAGAAGCTTTTTGGATAATTTTTGCAGATCCAAAGTCAAAATTATGATTAAATTTCCAACTATGATACGCTATTGAAGACTTGTTAATTTCGCCCTTTCGGACATAAGATTCATGTTCCTTGATACAAAACTTTATCACTCTTTTTGTTTGGCCAATATTTCTCAAGCCACACTGACACGATATACAATAAATTCCCCAAGAGTTTAAGTCAGAAACGCAATCTTTTAGAGTCGAACTGTCAGTTTTATTGATAGGGAAGAAACTGACCTGAAAATTGAATTTGTGGAGAATCTGTGCAACTTTATAACTCATAGAAGGATAAAATGGAAGCACGACAAGGTCATTTATATTATTTCTAACAGTGGAATGTCTTCTATGATGGTAAGCTGAAATTTTTTTAACAGCTTTATCAATGATCACGGGAGAAAATTCTCGGTCAATAGCAACTGTTTTAAAATAACTAAGTTCATTGATAAGCAAGGATTCTGAGGAACAAACTTTGAGCGCGCGAAATGCATAATAGTAAAAATAAGCCATTTCTTTGCTTAACAGGGTGGCATGACTTAGCATGAGGTGGTAAACAAACTGCAAAGGGTTTACGGTACACAGCAGTGATAAAATCAATTTCATTGCGGATTATAAGAATATCAAGGAAGGGGAGGGAATTGTTGGATTCAATTTTAAGAGTGAAATGGATGGCTGGATCAATTGAATTTATAATAGATAAAATCTCGGATAAATCATCTTTATTAAAATCAAAAAGTTCAAAAGTCTGATCTACATAACGAATCCTGAGATAAAAAGATAGTTTATCAAATAATCTTACCTCAAAATAGAGCATATAAATGTCAGCAAGTACAGGACTGAGAGGATTCCCCATAGCTAATTCTTCAATTTGAAGATAGTATTCATTTTGGAAAACGAAGTGGGATTTACTCAGAGAGACTTTAGCAAGCGAAACCAACTCATCAATTTCAGCATGTGTGAAATGGAATTACCGAAGCCTAGTTTCAAGACAATTTAGTGCTTCTTCGACTGGAACATTAGTAAACAGTAATTTGACACAAATGAAAGCATAATGGAACTCAGTGGAGAAATTCCTTTAAGTTTATCGATGACTTCAGAAGAATTTTTTACAGTGTGTATATTGTTAGCAAGTAGAGGAGAAAACCTGGAAACTAAATTTTTGGCGAAAGGATATGGCGCTGTACCTATGTTGGAAACAATTGGTCGGAAAGTAATACCAGTTTGTGGAATTTTGGGAGAGCATAAAGCCTAGCACAGTTAGCAATAAGTGGAATAAATGATTTCTTCAACTGTGTTGGGAGTATATGAGAAGATGTAATAGTTGTTTTAACTTTTGTGAGGTCCGAAGTTGAAGGATCTTTAGGGATCGAGCAGTATGGGCCTTCATTTATCAGTTTAGAGGCTCTAGCAATTTGTGCTTGTCCATAAAAACGATCTGTCCGCCCTTATCAGCTTTAGAAATAATAATATTAGTATCAGAATGAATTTCACGTAAGGTCTCCCTTTCCTTTTTGGTAAGATTCAAACTCAAAGATTTGTTGTTAAAATTAACGTTATGAGTAATTAGGTGGCGGTATCCTTCTGCGTTTCTGAAATTTTGGAGAATTTAAAAGCTTTCTCAATAGGGGCGATGATATGAGGAACTGAAGGTTTTTGAAAAGCTAAAACTATATTTTAATATTTTTAACTGATCCTCCGAAAGATTCTTGTTGGAGATATTAACGATGGGGTTAGCATTTACAGTGGGAAGGTTAACTAGTTGGGTGGGACTAACCGACTGGTGTGTGAGCTTGAGGAATTTAAAAATAAGCACATTTTTATGCCGTTGACAAACGATATTGGTTCCAGACAGGGATGCATGATCAAATGAGGAAAAATGTACGGTTGAATTAGCAATTTTTAAATGGAGGTAATATAATTCAAATTCAATTTTAGATAAAAGTTTGCGCGTGTCCCTTATCATATGACGAAGAAGTGGCAATTTGAATTTATGCACAATTTTCGAAACGTGAACGGAAGATTTTAGGCTACATTTCACATGTATAAATTTGGGAATGATATTTTGGTGTTTGCATTTAAATAGAAACTGCAGATGATTCAAGAATTTCACACGCTTAAGGCGTAACTTACAAAATCGGTTCCTGTCAGTGGACATATTGTGAAAAAGGGTACAAGCAAGAAACAAGTGAACAAAAGAATATATAATCGCGAAAGCCCAAAAAAAGTAAATAATTATAACATGAAAAAGCACAAATAATTAATGAAGACAATTTACATATACATATGACAAAATATTCAAAAGGAATATAAATATATAGAAGAGAAACACGCCAATGTGACAGTCAAAATCGCTGAAACAACCTTGTATGTGGCGTACATTTACTAAAACACTCAATCGATTTCGAGGGCAGCTACAGATCCCTCCTCATCAGGAGAACAAAATATCTCGAAAGGGAAAGCAACCTTAGTAACGGCTTTTTTATACCCTCAGGTAGAACCACGCGCGAGGACGCAACGCCATCTACCGGCAAAAATAATAATCAAGATTTATGTTAATAGAATTTTAAAAGAGTTAGGAAGGACTGGATTAGATATAAAATCATTCACTAAACATGCTAAATCTTTGTGAATATGAAAAGCCTCAAGAAAATCCAATTCACCAACGGAAGAAGCTTTTTGGATAATTTTTGCAGATCCAAAATCAAAATTATGATTAAATTTCCATCTATGATACGCTATTGAAGACTTGTTAATTTCGGACATAAGATTCGTGTTCCTTGATACGAAACTTTAACGCTCTTTTTGTTTGGCCAATATATCTCAAGCCACAGTGACACGATATACTATAAATTCCCCATGAATTAAAGTCAGAACCGCAATCTTTTAGAGTCAAACTGTGAATTTTATTGATAGGGGAGAGACTGACCTGAAAATAATAATAATAATGATAATGGTAATAATTAAATAATTTATTAGTAGTTTATTCATGCACCAATTCATTGGTAATATATAATAAATAATTAAGTTCATTGGTAACTGCTTTTAAATAATTAAGTTCATGATTTATCCGAGATTTTATCTATTATAAACTCAATTGATATCCAATTCACTCTTGAAATTGAATCCAACAATTCCCTCCCCTTCCTTGATATTCTTATAATCCGCAATGAAATTGATTTTAGCCCTACTGTGTACCGTAAACCATTTGCAGTTTGTTTACCACCCCATGCTAAGTCATGCCACCCTGTTAAGCAAAATATGGCTTCTTTTTACTATTATGTATTTCGCGTGCTCAAAGTTTGTTCCTCAGAATCCTTGCTTACCAATGAACTTAATTATTTAAAAGCAATTGCTATTGACCGAGGATTTTCTCCCGTAATCATTGATAAAGCTGTTAAAAAAATTTCAGCTTACCATCATAGAAGACATTCCACTGTTAGAAATAATATAAATGACCTTCTCGTGCTTCCATTTTATCCTTTTGTTAGTTATAAAGTTGTTCGGATTCTCCACAAATTCAATTTTCAGGTTAGTTTCTCCCCTATCAATAAAATTCATGGTTCGACTCTAAAAGATTGCGCTTCTGACTTTAATTCTTGGTGAATTTGTAGTATATCGTGTCAGTGTGGCTTGAGATATATTGGCCAAAAAAAAAGAGCGTTAAAGTTTCGTATCAAGGAACATGAATCTTATGTCCAAAAGGGCGAAATTAACAAGTCTTCAATTGCGTATCATAGTTGGAAATTTAATCATAATTTTGACTTTGGATCTGCAAAAATTATCCAAAAAGCTTCTTCCGTTGGTGAATTGGTTTTTCTTGAGGCTTTTCATATTCACAAAGATTTAGCATGTTTAGTGAATAATTTTAAGTCTAATCCAGTCCTTCCTAAAGCTTTTAAAATTCTATTAACATAATTCTTGATTATTATTTTTGCCGATAGATGGCGTTACCTCCTCGCGCATGGTACTACCCTATGTAGCTGCCCTCGAAATCGATTGAGTGTTTTTGTAGATGTACGCCACATACAACGTTGTTTCAGCGATTTTGATGGTTACATTGCGTTTTTCTCTTCAATATATTTATATTCCTTTTGAATATTTTGTCATATGTTTATGTAAATTGTCTTCATTAATTATTTGTGCTTTTTCATGTTATAATTATTTGCTTTTTTGAGATTTCGCGATTACATATTCCTTTGTTCACTTGTTTCTTGCTTGTACCCTTTTTCACTGACTTCTTGTTTCTTGCTGACCCTAATCGGTCCACTGACAGGAACCGATTTTGTAAGTTGCGCCTTAAGCGTGTGAAATTCTTGAATCATCTGCAGTTTCTATTTAAATGCAAACAAAAAAATATCATTCCCAAATTTATACATGTGAAATTTAGCCTAAAATATTCCGTTCACGTTTCGAAAATTTTGCATAAATTCAAATTGTCATTTCTTCGTCATATTATAAGGGACACGCGCAAACGTTTATCTAAAATTGAATTTTTATTATATTACCTCCATTTAAAAATTGCTAATTCAACCGTACATTTTTCCTCATTTGATCATGCATCCCTGTCTAGAACCAATATCGTTTGTCAACGGCATAAAAATGTGCTTATTTGTAAATTACTCAAGCTCACACACCAGTCGGTTAGTCCCACCCGACTAGTTAACCTTCCCACTGTAAATGCTAACCCCATCGTTAATATCTCCAACAAGAATCTTTCGGAGGATCAGTTAAAAATATTAAAATATAGTTTCAGCTTTTTAAAGACCTTCAGTTCCTCAAATCATCGCCCCTATTGGGAAAGCTTTTAAATTCTCCAAAATTTCAGAAACGCAGAAGGATACCGCCACCTAATTACTCATAACGTTAATTTTAACAACAAATCTTTGGGTTTGAATCTTACGAAAAAGGAAAGGGAGACCTTACGTAAAATTCATTCTGATACTAATATTATTATTTCTAAAGCTGATAAGGGCGGACAGATCGTTTTTATGGAAAAGCACACATTGCTAGAGCCTCTAAACTGATAAATGAAGGCCCATACTGCTCGATCCCTAAAGAGCCTTCAATTTCGGACCTCACAAAAGTTAAAACAACTATTACATCTTCTCATATACTCCCAACACAGTTGAAGAAATCATTTATTCCACTTATTGCTAACTGTGCTAGGCTTTATTCTCTCCCAAAAGTCCACAAAACTGGTATTACTTTTCGACCAATTGTTTCCAACATAGGTACAGCGCCATATCCTTTCGCCAAAAATTTAGTTTCCAGATTTTCTCCTTTACTTGCTAACAATACACACTGTAAAAAAATTCTTCTGAAGTCATCGATAAAGTTAAAGGAATTTCTCCACTGAGTTCCATTATGCTTTCATTTGATGTCAAATTACTGTTTACTAATGTTCCAGTCGAAGAAGCACTAAATTGTCTTGAAACTAGGCT
>KK114932.1:10316-32651 GCA_000611955.2 Stegodyphus mimosarum
CTCTTCCCCTACCACCAGCCTCTCGATAGAACTTTCGGCTCGCCGCATATTTAGAGTGCTCCCATGCCGCGCAGACACTATATATTTACATTATATTATACATTATTATATATTTACAAATATTCATTTCTTCTCTCGAACTCCAACCCAACCCTTTCGGTACGGTAGCCAGAGTCACTATCCACCA
This sequence comes from Stegodyphus mimosarum, assembly GCA_000611955.2. Lineage (NCBI taxonomy): Eukaryota > Metazoa > Arthropoda > Arachnida > Araneae > Eresidae > Stegodyphus > Stegodyphus mimosarum. The sequence goes on from KK114932.1 coordinate 10,504, forward strand.
TCCTGATTGGACAGCTGCATTTGAGAATACGAAGTATTTAAAAACTAAAAATATTTATTTTACATTTAAGAAATTTTTCGTTACTATCTACATAACAGCAGATGAGAAAGCAAGTAGACCTCTACTATGTCATCTTTGGTTTTGCCAACCAAAAAAAATATATATATAAACAAAATGCACCTTCTGTGCATTTAAAAAGGGAAAAAATGCGTAATATAATTCGGTGGAAATATTTAATGTTTTTCATTAGCTATACCATGAATTAAATGCATTTTTATTTAAATCGATCAGATTAGAAAGTTAAAAAAGATTAAGATATGCATCTTGATTGATTTAAATGATTTGTTAATTAATAACAGACAGATTAAAAAAATGTCGCCCAAGATGGCAAACTCGGGGACCGTCGCAGGCTGCAAAAGCCTTAGTTATGCCACTGCATTAAGGTTAATCGTTTTCTATTTTTGTCAAAAGCAAAACAACTAAATTCGTAAAAATCCCCTATTTTTTACTTACATGAAATTACAGTTAAGAACAGTTGATTCGGAATCTCCGCGACAGAACAATCGATAGGACAATACGAATTCTACAGGACTAATAAGCCATTCTCTCCAGAAAGGTACAATATATGCGCCAACCTGGTAAATTTAGTGACTTTAAGTTAGGATGTATGAATATAAATACGTCAAAGGACACGATAGTTATTTGGCTAAGTGGAAGGACGCCTTCGTGAAGGTCTTTCTAAAGAAGAATGACTCGTATTCACTTTGTGTGTGGGGACAACGACGAAAATTCCCATGCAGCCAGCTCGTTTGTCAAGATTTGAACCGGAACGAACTAACAGAATTCAACGATCTTATCTGCTTGGCGGCTGGTGATCCAGCTCATTTTGACTGAATAATTACTTCCGAAACATTATGTATCTATTAGGTTAATTATTTCAATAAACAAAGAACAAAATAAAATGACTCATTTAAATTTTTTTATCACCAGTACTTAATTTGAAAACAAGATCACCGTTATATAGGAGAGCACATTTAGTTTAACAACAGCGGATAACAAGCAATATTGGCAACGTAACATCTTTTAGTAGAATAATGATTTAGAGTGTTTTGTCCTAAACGGTAAAGATGCTATATTTGAAACGTTTGTTATTTAAATTTGCTTTGATTTTTTAAGAAGTTACACCAGATGTATGCTGGGAAATTTTCATTCCCCCCCCTTGCCGCTGCGCAGTGCTGAGCAGGATAAGTACCCTAATCCCGCGGTGGAAGCTAAGACTTAATTCGAATGTTGACGTCACTGTGTGACGCACGTATCCTGATCACTTTCTGTTTCTCCTCTGTGAGTATTATTTAATTACCTCGATATGGCCAAAAAACCGGCAGATGTCTAGGGAAAATTCTATATGTCTGATTCAGACGATTCTGATTATACGGATCACTCTACCAGGTCAATTAATAGGAAAAGACAATATAAAGGACTTCATTAAAACCTCCCAGATCAGAGAGATAAAGGCTATTAAAACGGTCTCAAAAAGCACAAAAAACCTTCAATCCAGAGGCTCCGATTTGAAGATTCCTCTGAAGGAAAATTATATGAATGTCTGCTGAATTCATTAAAAAACACGGAATTTCAATTTACAAATAATTTCTTGAATTTCAACAAACCTTATATGAGAATACCGACAATGCTGAAGGAAAGCCCTCTAATTCAAAAATGCCTGTTACGGAAGGAACTAAAACTTAACGACGAAAATTGGATTATCCCAAACAAAACTGGTAAACAAATGGATATCAGTAATGTTTGTATGGAAATATCACAAAAGAAAACCATTTCGAAAAACTTTCGCCTAACATAAAAGATGATGATGAAACAGATAGACAAATACATTCTAATTACCAAAGTAAAAACAAGATTCATTCCAGCGTTATTTCACAAGAAGGCACTCATTGGCTCTTGATAAATTCTTAGAAGAAGAGTACGAAACGAGAGCAAGCAAGAGTACGAAACACAGATGCGATCTTTACATGAAAAAAATAGATTACTATCAAAACATCGTAAACTTTATACAGAAAAATAAGATTAATTTCCACATATATCAGCTTGGCAATTTAAAGACGATCAAAGCTGTAATTAAAAAATTACCGAATTTTATTACCGAAGTTGCTTTGTTTCAGATACTTACAAACAGGAAATTCCTTGTGATTAAAGTAAAGCAATTCACGAGGAAAACTGAAGATACTATAATAATCAAGCTTCCGGTCTGTTTTATTGAGCTCATCCGATCAAATGAAGGAAACGCTATACATAGCCTTAAAAACCATAAATCAGTTTTAACGTACACATTGAATCATTTAACAAGAAAAGCAAATGTCCGACCTACTGCCATAGGTGCCAGGGATTTGGTCATACCTAACACAACTGTTACCTTACCCAAAGACTCGCAAATGTGGAAAAAATCACAGATGTTCACTATGTGATTTAAAACCCGAAGATAAACCTAAATGCATTTTCATAATCTGGATCACAATCTGGATATTTCTCACTACGGTTGTAAAAAATATCAGAAGAGATTTCCAAATCCAAAAGGCTGGAAAACCTGAGGGGGAGGAGGGGGAAGACTGAATGGAAGATTTGCTTCAGTATGATCAGTTTTAGTGAGATTTTGTTTTCGTGTTTTCAGCATTTCACCAAATTTAGTAGTACTATCTACAGCGAAATATTTAATAAGAATTTAGAAAAGTCCAAATATGACTTTAACCAAAATTTTTCAAGGTAAAAGCACAGTGAAATTTCTTCAAACTATAATGATAATTATCCCTCAACTAAAGAACACCAAAACACTAGCCAAAAAATTATTTATAGGATTTAAAGCTATCGAAATGATGATCTCCTTCTCGAAAATAGAAGAATAACTCACCTTCTCAAGACATTGTAAGGTTTATCTTAAGTTTTTTATCTTTAGTTAAAGCTAGTTTCCTATCCTTTCTATTTTCAGCTTACAATTTCCTGCCATAAAGCGTTTTCAGAACCGCGTTTAATGCAAATGAGTAAAAGTAGTATTTAAGTCAAAGTTCCACTGACTTCGTTAGAGAGCCAGAGTTTCTGAGTTTCTGACGCGCGTTCGCCTTTTGGCTACGTCTCTGTCTAAGCTATTACTACGTTCGGCCGTACTTCAGGTCCTTGATAGCTTCGCCAGCTTAATTGCGATTTAGGGGCTAACTACTTAGAATCCTGATAGCTTCGGCTATATCTTTTTAGTTAAGTATTAGTTAAGTTTTACTTCTTATTACTTTGAATTCAAACCCAAGTGGAGGCTTTGCTGTACGCTCTGAGAAAGGATACGACTGTGTTAATTCTTATTTTGAGAAATAAAGGATAATCAACTCTTGGTGAGTCTTACGTCTCTGTTTACGAACTCAAGGATTATTCGCTTAGCTGTTCACGAGGTTCTTATGCATTTAGTTATCAGATAAAAGGTAGGAACCCCACAACATCAAGGAATGAACGAGTCTTAAAGCTCAGGGTTATCCTCACAACCTATTGCTGTGGTTCGCTCAAGAAGAATGGACATATTCTGATGGAACTCCTTTTTTTTAATTATATGTTTTTTTTAAGTATTTTCAAGCACTCATTTTTTTATACGTGACTACCTAGGGATTACGTGATGTATGGGAGTGAAGGCCATTCATTGGCCGATGGTTCTATTGCAGAGTGACGATATACAATCTGCGAAGGCTGTGTATCATACTGATGTGGTTTTTCAGTGTGTGCATCGTTCTGGTTATCGACGTGGACAGTAAACGTCATTCTCTCCAGCGTGGTGCGATGATTTAATGCATGGAGTCTTTGCATGGAATATTGCTGTCGAAGGCTAGACGAGAATAGAAATCTACCAGAGTGTCCCAAACAGCATTTACTGAGACGCATGAAACTGTTGCAGACAAGTACTTGCCGCCATAATGAGACAGCAAAATACACCTAAAGCAACACAGTTGTTTATGCCGCTCAAGTTAATCGCTTGTTACCCATCTTATGTTTTTTCTCCCATGTGATAGGTTGGCGATCCCTGTTCTGTTGTTGTTACCCGTCTCACTTGTCTCACAATTGTCAGCACAAGCCCACGATATTCATCGTGGCAAGTAGCCAGATGCGCCTGTCGTTGGCAAGAGCATAGAGCACTATGTAGATGATAGCCTGACTTGAGTTACGTCCCCCCGCTCAGTTTTGAGAGAAAGCGCCCTGGGGGGGATGAGTCCAAAGGTCTCCCACCCATCTTCCCCTACTATCAATTTATCGAGAGCACTTTCGGCTCGCCACATAACTTAGAGTGTCCCTATTCTGCACAGATACTATACATTTACAAACATCCACGCCTTCTCCTGGATTCGAACACGTGCCCTATGGCAGTCAGTCATTAACAACTATGCCGGTTGGGCGTTATCTATTTTGTTAAGCTCAAAGCATGATTAAAATAATTTTGCTTCACTTAAATCAAGTATACTCATTTAGTAGGTAACCACTTAGAGCCAAACAACAATACATAGAATATAAACAACAATATATAGGTGTATATACATAGAGAGAATACATCAATGATCATAGCGACAGTGCAGGATTTTACCTTTCAAATTCCTTAATTTTTAAGGTTTTTCTCCATACTTTCCTTTACATTGTATGTATATATGCAGCCACATTAAAGTTAACGGTTTTCAGTTTTTCTTAAAAGCTAAACAAACAAGTAATTTCCTTGTATTTCCTTACATTAAAGTACCATTAAGGAACAAACACTACTTTGCATTAAATATATAGAATCCCATTCAGAGTAAAGCCGGATGCATTTTGATTTCGCATTTCATCCTGTCTTTTATTTGTAATTTTTCGTAACAACCATATACAAGCTCAAAGCGACAATAAGCATCATCTAATACTCAACGAAAGCCCTGGGGTATGCCAAGAAAATATTGCAGTAACCTGCATCAACTATATTTTTTGAAAAATATTCCTTTATTTTAACAAGAATCTGCAGGGCTTCCAAATTTCGTTACAGTGGTATTGTTTGCTAGCAGACTCGTTAATTAGAAAATTAATTACGCCTTTCAATTAGTTCGGGAATAAAATTGTTTTATTTTATTATCGCAGCGAAGCAGATTTCATTTCAAGGTAGAATTAATTCCATATTCATGTTTACAGCGCAGTAAGACCCGTGGGGAAATTAAATTAAATATGTAAAGCAATATATCAAATACTAGAGCTAAAACAAAAGAAAAAAGTATTTAGATTAAAATTCAGAAACCAGCGTAATGAGTATGAATATATTTTAGACGATAATTTTTGTTTTATGTCTGCTCTTTCGTCCAATGTAAAGATTGTAAAGATCTAAGAATGTATTTCTTAGAATACTTTTAATAAATTAGAGGGGTTAGTAACAAAATGCCCGACATGTATGGCCAGATATTGTAGAGAGGAGATTTTACCTTCCACCCCCCCTGAAAGGATTTAATTAAGATGTTTTGTTTAACATACAGAAATAATTGTAATTTAAATTTAGGAAAACTATTTGGGAATATGTGATGTACATTTCATTCGATGCTATTGTTGAAATAAATTTGAATTTCATGCTTCATGTTACTCCTCTAGCAACGAATGAAAATACGGAAATATGTTCCACATAAAAAAAGTTGCACCAGTTGATAATCAATGAGTATTTAAAATAGGAGTATAAAAACTTTATTAGATCAATAAAAACTTTTGTTGGTCAATAGATTTGGCGAAATTCCAGCGTACTCCGTCGAAGATCACGGTAGCAGTAAGATAAAGTTTCAGTCTTTGATTGAGGAAGAATGATGGAATGGGATTACTACTCCCTGTAATTTTTCTTCCAGTTAAGCAGTGAAGAAAATTTCCTAGGCAAGAGTTCTCATCTACAATAAAATGTGCGAAGTATCGGAATGAATGTTTTACTTTCCTACGTTTACGCGGATTGACTGCATGCTAGAACTAAAATCACCTGGACGACTTCGAAGATTCCGGAAGCTTAGAAGAACGTTGAATAGAATTTTGACAGGACGGTTTGCCTGATAAGTTGATATTCGTTCAGATGAAATCGGATCACAGTACGGAGAATCTGATTTCAATGATTTAAGGGTTGACGAATCCACATAATATGAGAGATTTCAATGGTTCCAGCTTACAGACATACCAAAATATACACTGGTGTCCAAAAGTTAAGCATAAATTATAAAATGCGAAAAACATTAATATTCGTAAAATTATTCCAAATTTCTTGCGGATATTAATTGGGTGAAGAAGAAACATTGGGTTTATGCAAAACTTTTCAGTCGACTACGTCCTGCGCGAAACACCTGTGCATGTCGGAACGCAAAGAAACCGATTCACGCAACATAGGCAGTTCAGACAAGTTTCGGGCAACTGCTGTGCGAAAGAACGTTGTTAACATCAAACAAGGTGAATGATGGCACAAAGACGCCAATTGGAGATGTTTGCGAAAGGAAGAATCGTTGGAATGCTGGAATCCGAACGCTCACAAACCGAAGTGTCTCGAATTCTGAATGTGAACCAGTCTGTGATCTCAAGACTGTGGCAGAGGTTTCAAAGAAAGGGAGATGTTACAAGACGACCAGTATCAGGTCGACCAAGAGTCACAACCCCTCGCCAAGACCGATATCTGGTAATAAGTGCGCGACGTCAGAGGGGCAATACTGCCAGAGCACTGTGTTCGGCGCTCACAGTCGCCACAGGAATACGAATTTCGAGACAAATTGTTTACAGGAGACTCAATCATGCTGGCCTGTATGCCAGAAGACCACCAGTTTCCATTCCCCTCATGTCTGCGCAGAAACGCGCTCGTTTGAACTGGAGTTTGAAACATTAACATTGGAGTGTGGGAGAGTGGGCCAATGTGATATTCAGCGACAAGTCCCCGTTTAGTCTCAGTACTGATTCTCGTCGGGTAACGATATGGGGAGAACGTGGAACATGTTTTGAACCAAAAAACATATCGGAAAGACATCATTTTCCATCAAGGGGAGTAATGGTATGGGCAGGCATCATGATGGACGGCCGCACAGACCTCCATTTCTTTGACACGGGGTCTGTTGACTGGTCAAAGATACAGAGATGAAGTTCTTGAGCCTTATGTTCGCTTGTTCCGAGGTGCTGCCGGTCCTGACTTCATATTCATGGATGATAATGCGCCATGTCACCGAGCGGTGCTGGTTGATGACTTCCTTGAAACGGAAAACATCCAGCGCATGTCGTGGCCTGCGAACTCCCCTAATTTAAATTCTATCGAGCATATATGGGATATGCTCGGGAGACAAATTGCAGCCCTTTCGCACCCACCAAGTTCCGTTACGGAACTGAAGAGAACTCTTCAAGAAGCTTGGAACCGTTTGAGCACACAACTCATTCATCATCTCATAGCAAATATGAGGTATATCGCTATGCAGCGTGCCTGGTTGTCAGAGGTGACCACACGCCTTATTAAACTGCAGCATCAGTAATTTATTTAATGTTTTCTTTCATTTTTTCTTTAAAGTGTGAACCCTTGCTATTCTCAGTTTTCTTTCAAACTGCTACTTTGGATAATAAAATTAATTATTATCGTTTTTTTGATTTGCTTCCTTATTTTATAACCATTTTACACTCGCATATCACGTTTCCAGCCATTCTGATTTACAGTTCCTTCTTTATTCACATAATTATCAATTATGCTTAACTTTTGGACACCAGTGTAGACATATGGCACGCGTGGCTTCTCTTATGTTTCAGATTTTTTTTCAAGATGAAATCTAAAATACACGTGAAATTCTTCACGGAAATTTATAATCTAATAAGTACATGAGAGATAATGCTGAGTACAAGTGATTCCATAAGTTTCAAAGAAGGAAATCTTTAGCGAGGATGATTGCCTCCAAGTTATGAGACACATTAGCTCAATGACAACAGCAAGCTTCTGAGCCAAAGGCCTTCAACAACTGGTGACGAAATATAAGGATTGGTTTAAACGACAAAACAAGCTGTTGATTGAAGACTGAATAGACAAAGAAGTTTGAAGTTGGATGATGGAATCTGCAAGGTAGCCTGAAGTTGAAAACTGAAAATTGAGGATAGAATCGACAAGGTAGATTGAAGGCTGTAGATTGAGTCGGCAAGGTACTTAAAATTGTAGATTGAATCAATAAGGAAATATGAAGGCTGAAGATTGAAGACTAAATCAGAAAGAAGCTTGAAGAAATGGTAACATGTATGAATGCCCAAGTATATCCAAGTCATCTTGTATCCCAAGTAATTTGTATGTCCAAGTAATACTTTTGTACAGCCAAGTAATTTGGAAAGAATGATTTCATGAAAAGAATGGAACAGACAGTACTAAGCACTTTTTATAACTATTCTACTCAACAAGTAGATTAATCTATGGAAGTAAAAGCTAATCTTGTTGGTTTGTTGTATTTAATTACGGTAAAGCACTCGAGGGCTCTCTGCATAAGGAGAGAGTTGTCTTCCTGGAGGACATCCTGAAGGAAACTGGCTTGTATACACATTACACATGGGTAAAACAACGAAACTACCCATACATTCAGCCCGTTCGTAGTATTCGAAACCCGGACCGAACTACCAGTATTCAGCGACTTTATTGCTCGACCGATGGTGGACTAAAAAGCTAATCTTAAGTAACTTAATTTATTCATTAAATGCAAAATGGCATTATCGCCTACTTTTTTTTCCCTTCCAGGTCAGAAGTTTCAGCTAAACATATTTGTAATACTATTCAATGAAATTTGAGGTACATCATCAGTGCAGCATGTTGTTGATGCAATTTTCTGCTGCCCTGGTAACCCTTCCCCTTCTAAAAGTAGTATCATCGTGGTAGTAAGTCGCAGAAATAGCATACATAGTTTGAAGTTATTTAAAACTATGTTTTACCCGCGGCTTCGCTCGCGTTGATGTCCTTAAATAAGTTTCAAAGACTATTGAAAATAAAATAAAATAATTTGATTTTTTTCCTCTTGCCTGACCAGGATAATCTTAAATAATCTTAATAATCAGGATAATCTTAATAACTTAAAAAAATAAGTAATAGTAACTAAACTTTTACCCATTGGTTACTATTACTTAATTTTTAAGTTAAAAATACACTCCGCGTAAAATTTCAGTACATACTGCCCTTCTTCATTGAGATAAAAAGAAATCCATATTGATGTCGACTAAGACGTTATTCCGCATAATTTTTGAAATCCGATTTGGATATATCAGACATTGCACTCTTATGTTTTTTTTTTTGTTTTGTTTTACTAAAAAATTCTAAAATAAAATATAATTTAAAAAACTGAAAAGCATGCTTTATTAAGATATGTCACTACAAAAATTAATAATTTTCATTACCAAGATTTCAAAAAGTTTAAAGTGTTGACAAAACGTTAAAAACATTAATTCCTTTTCCAGAAGAGCACGAATAAGAGTATTATTCTAGGATGCTTCTGTATACTATATTATATATGTTTTTCCATTCGGCGCTAATGCATATAAATTCCTGGCTTTAGATACACGCGAGCAGGCAACATATAGTTGACCATGGGAAAAGCATGACTTTTCCAAATGCACCCCTACTACCTATAATATTTGCCCTTGAGCTTTGTTAATAGTAACAGCAAAACTAAGTTGGATTGGCAAATGCAGTCTTTTAAAGTGAAATGGTAGATTAGTGGGAATTATTGGCATTCGAGATATGATAACACTTTCTCCTTTTCCTACACCTTTTAAAATAGTGGCACCGATTATATTCTGCCCTAATTGCGTGATCCGAAGCGTCGTTCCATTACACAGTGCAGGTGCATCTATATTTCGCATAAGCATAACCGATACACTTAGTTTCAATCGGAGTTTGTGAGAGGGCGCACCTGATAGCTCTAGTGAATTTAAAAACTCAACAGGATATGAAGTGCTTTCTTTTGTATCTATGATTGGATCTATTGACAAATGCTCTTTTATTTCTCCCTGCGCCTCTTTCAAAATGTCAATGTTGATTTTGTTTGCGATTTCATTTGTCGGCCCTAGAATTGCTCTTGCACATAACCGGTGATCACTATTTAAAATTTCTTGCAAGTAGGGGGAACCTTTAGCAATAAGCTCCACATCGTTTTCTACCAAATTATAAAATTCCTCTGAAAGTAAAATAAAATCTGCTTCCAAACATCCATCCCCAATTTTGAATAGTGTCTCTGCGTAATTCCTTGAATCTACATCATTATGAAGATGCACTCTCGTATTTGTTTTAAGACTGAATTTTTCGACATTCACCCATAAACTTAATGATTTGAGACAGGCTTTGATTTCATCTGTAGGTGTACCTCTCTGGATTACCGGCAGAGTTAGTCGGAAATCACCAGCCAATTAAACTACAATTCCTCCTACAATATCTATACTGTCTCTCAAATCCTGAAGAGTTCGGTTTAACGCTTCTATAGCTTTTTTGTGAGACATCGTACTTTCATCCCACACTAAAAGCTTACATTGTTGTAGCATTCTACTTAGAGAGCTATTTTTACTGAAATTGCAGATTGGCGAATCTTCCTACGCAAGATTCAACGGCAATTTTAAAACGGAATGTGCAGTACGGCAGCCGTTAAGCAATGTAGCAGCTATACCAGAAGAAGCTACAGCAACGGCTATTTTCTGGTCTTTTCTGACGTACATTAATAATAAATTTAGAGAAAACGTTCTCCCGGTTCCTCCAGGAGCATCGAGAAAGAAAACTGCACCATTCCCAGATTCTGTTTTACATAACACCTGATGGAACAAGTGACTTTGTTCTGGAAGTAACTGGGGGACTAATTCTGCTACTTGCTGCTGCAATGCAATGAAATTATAGTCTAATTCTCGAGCAATTTCATTATTAATTTTCGTCTGATCGTTGTGGACTAAGCATTCCAAAATCTTGAAGCTTCTTCCCCACCATTGTCAAAACCTTGTTTTCAATTATGATCACTGCTTCGTTATAGATGTGCTCATTAAAAATCATATGTGCATGTACTCGCTGCAGTCGCCACAAAATATTTTCCACCATGTCCTTCTTGTACTTATCCCGTAAAGTTTGAAGACTAGAAAGGCCGCAAGATGATATAAGGGTTGCATATATTTTCCTGATTTTATCTGGTGATCGACATTGTACAGCTTCTTACATAGTTTCGTTCCAATTGTTATCATTCTCTAACAGACCCCGAGCTTCACATGCTTCTCTATAAGTTCGACATTCTAGACTAATAACAATTTTAAGGTCTTTAAAGCTAGTTGGACTTCGAACAAAATAAATAAAATGCGCAGGCAGAAACATTCAAAATTCGTTACATGGACGGTGCGGACACAACTAAGAGCGTCTACACCGTCCATGTAACGAATTTTGACCCCTGGCCAATTTTCAACAGGCGTATCTTGAACGCGACGTTGCCTTCTTTTTTTGAATTGTTCCATGTATAATAACGGGTAACTTCGGAATGTAATAATCTTTTCGCAAAAGTATCTATCTGGCAAAGCTGGAAAAGAGCGGTCAGTGTGGTTTTAGGAGGAAATAAAATTCTTTCTTGAAAATTATTCTCATTAAATAAAACACGCTGTCCATTTTCTAAATGTAAGGCAAGACGTGTAGCAGTCGGATATCTTTCATGTAATGGAAAACCAAGTAGCCGCCACGCTGCCTCATTACTACTGACATATCGCCCTGCTTGATAGGTTTGTATTTCATTCAGAGGCTGCAACACACCTTCCTTACGCAGATTGAAGATCGCCTGGTCGTACCCTTTATCGATATATTTACAAATATATTTAATCGCATGAACAGAGTTGCAGGCTTCAACATTAATGTGAGTATTAAATAATTTACATAGAACGGGTGACTAAGGCACAACCCATCTATTATCAAAAGTCTTGACTAGCTCACTGCGAGTTTGAATCGTAACTCTTCTACCACCATCTTCGGGTGCTCTTCGTCTGTATAAAGGGTAACCCTTATCATTGTGCACTGTTTCCTTTAGCAGCTTCTGGAGAACGTTTTCGCACATTTGCCATTTTTCATGCAAGGTGATACTGGATTGCGAATTCCACAGGGACCATGAATCATATTTTTCATTACGATCTCCTGCAAATTCTTATCTAGTTTTGGATACGGGATTTCGCCGCTTACAATGTTATCTATTTGTTTTGGATCGCAGCTATTGTTTCAAACAAATAAGAATGTGCACATGTGGCAGACCTCCTTTCTGCCATTCAATGGAGTACTTGTGGCACTTGGATATTTCTACATGCTTTTCCTTTTGTTATTACGTTAATGATCTTTTGAACTTTTAAACCAAACACTCGGACAACTATGTCATGTCGATCAGTGGCTCTTTGTCCGTCCCAGCATAAGCTCTTCGGTTATTTCTTTCCATGAAGAATTGCAGGTAAAATAGGTTACAAATAGGCCAGGCCTACCGTAAATGCGTACGGAGGCGAAAGTGTCTTCTGTGTATTCATGCAGATAGAGGGGACTGTTCACAAAAGTGGAGGGTTAGAATAACCATCTTGTCTAAGTCGTTGGCGCTAATATTACCATCTGTGCTAATTGCACCTTGTAGGTGAATGTAATTTTCACTTCTAGTTGTGTCTGGTTTAAAGAAATGGAACGAAGACGTTTGCTTTCTACTTTGATATACACACCTACTAAGAGTTGATGAAAGAGCTGCCTCGACCGTGGAAGGAGATTGAAATCGTTCTCTCGAAGCATCATGTGATAGGTGTAAAGATCCATGCAGGAAACTTTCTTTATTGAGAACTGGCTGTTTTGTATTTGGATTAATCTGTGGAATATGAAAATGGTACCCCAATTGCCTTTTACTAAAAATTAATGGGTCCTGCAAAGCATCGTAAAATTTATGAGTATCTGCTACGCGAGTCAGTGTATTATCATGTGCTCGTAACACTATAACTTGTAGAGAGCATGGGTCGCCAGCAAACAAGACAGCAACTTCATTAATTGTTGGTGCATTATAGCGCCTCTCATGCTCGCCACGTGGAGTTCGATCAGTATGAATGAGGACTTTATAATCGTCTTGAGGCAAGTTTTCTATTGAAATTTTGGAGGTATTTATCAAAACGTTGTGGTCATGTAACATTCTTTGAATTTTCAGTACTATATCTCTCTCTTGACTGACAACGACGGCTTACTTTATTTTCTTCTTGACCATTAAATAAACTTGCAAAAATTTATGCAGTTCATTATCTGTTAGAAAAGTGAACCAATTCGATGATATATCTGGCCTTGTATGGTAAAAGTTGGTGAAAACCCGGGCATTCTTATCTCTTCTCTACTCCAAAAGATATCGTTTGGAAGCAAGAGTTGTACTTTCTGATTTTACTTAAAAAACGCTTTGATTCATCTGTAGCATATAAATATAGAGTTTTCAGAGGCTCATCTGGTTCACCAAGTAAAGGAAGCGAAACTTTATCATTGGAACAGCAAGTTCCTGCAGTTTCATCTTTCCATTTTAAAGCATCGCAAAACTGGCATTTTTTACTTATCGAATCGATAACAATTAATGGATGATTAAATTAATCAATTGAAGGATCGTACGGAAGTCCAGAATCATTAAATACGGACCAATTGTTATGCATGAAATTTCGTCGGTGTTCGGTTTGCATTTCTATCATTTCTGCATGAAAGATTCTTCTCGCCTTCAATTGTTCTGGAGTATCTCTCGCTCTAATAACTACCTGTTGCTGAGCCTGTTCTTCCAAGCAAATCTGTGCTTGAAGAAGGGTTTCAATAGCTCTCAAAGCAGTTTGACGTTCAGCTTGTTCTTTCAAGCGGATCTGCTTTTGGAAGGTGTTTCAGCAGCTCTGAAAGCAGCTTGGCATTCAGCTTGTTCTTCTAAACGACAGAAGAAGCCTTTTCGATCATAAGAAGAATAAGCCGAGTTTTGTTGCTAGGCGACCAGATCTTGCTACGTCACAAGACCTGACTCAAAGATTTTGTCTAAATGTTCTAACATTTCTTCACCTTTATGACAACGTCGTTTTATAAACTTGAACAGTTTGACATAAAAAATTATTTTATTCTAGCTTATTTAATATTGTGTAAGATATTTGCTACAGTATTTGATAGCCATATTATTGAACGTATTTGCATTAGTAATTTGTTGATTCGAATATTAGTCGCCATATTACGTTGCATGCTGCAATTTTAACCAATGGTTTCATTATATTTATTTTACAGTAAATTTGCTTTCTATAAACATACCGTATTTCCTCGCATACTTCTCCCCCTTCGCATATTTTTCCCCCCAGCTTTTTAGCGCTAGGTTCTGAAAACTTTTAAAACATTAGCATATTTTTTTCCTTGCTCTATTGTACCTAGTTTCTCCTCTGAAAACTAATTTATTAGTATTCCTTTGATTGTAAAATTGAATTCCTTTGATTATTTTTATCTTTATCCAGTTTATTCACTTTGCATTTGCATTTTTGTATTAGCATTTTGACCATTTTATTTTCCCTTCACTTTTAATTTGAAAAGTATTTTGTGCAGATTCTTTGTTAAGCTACCGGATGTGGCAGGTATTCTCGCTGTTAAGAAGTTTTGAAACATATAATGTCACCTTTTTTCTATTATTTACGTTCCAGCTCACAGTAGCCTTTATCAACTGCTGATATCTTCCGTGATCGATCTCTGGAAATACGAGTCTTTTGTTCACTTCCTTGTTCTTCATTCCTCCGATATCTCTCTTGGGAACTGCGGTCATGACTCATTCATGCGAGGTACCCCTAAGGCTTTACAAGGTAATTAAGCCGAACACATAATGCTCTGCGCGACTTTTCCGGCTCATTTACCATCATATGTTCTCTCAGTATCCATCGGATATTGTAATGTTAAAATTACTATAGATTCTTATTCAAATGTAGGTTTCGTTTAACGAAATAATATTGTTATAGCTACCAGTAGTTTATCATTTATTATGTTTTTATAATAACCACGTTCTTCGGAAAGTAAATTACTCGCATAATCCCCCACGATTTTCGGGCTATAAACTTATTTAAAAAAGGGGGAAAAGTACGCGAATAAATACTGCAAAAAAGTATACTAAAGGATGAAACACTTTAACTTATGATAAATAATAATGTAGCATAAAATTTAACTATTTATTTCTTCCGTGGCGATTAACTTTTGTCTGAGAAAGAGGAAAATAGGCGATCAATCATTACTTTCAAAAACGATTTTCGTTACATGCAGAAATGCCTTTCCTCTTTATTAGATATGAAATAATTCGTGTTGCAGAGCAATAGGTTCATCAAAAAATGATTAATTGCTTCCTGTTTCATAGATTTTTATCTGTTTGTTTATCATTCATATTAATATCACGTTTTAGATTTCTCTCATTTTTGATATATTCTGTTGAGTTGTATTTCTGAACTTGCCACCTTTGATACAAAAAAAAAAAAAGTATAAGCTTTTTTGCAGAAGAGAACAAACTCTCTTTGGCAGTTCAATTGTCTAACTCTTTTCAAAAATCGTTTCCCAGAATTAAAGTGTTTCAAAACCAGCGCCTCTTTTAGTCTACTGTTTAATTTTTAATATTAAGATTGCCTATGATTCATTAAAAAAAATCTGATGTAAACACCATATGACTTCCTTGTACGGAATTATACGCATTTTTTTCTTGCTTTCATTTAAACTTATTTCCTCGAATTTCATCAGAGATATACAGGGTGTTTATAAAGTCCCGGACCCATTTTGATGGTTAATAACTCATAAAATAATGAAGATATAAACAAACTTATGGCATTTATTGATGGAATAACTTATATATTTTCCTTTTCAGGTTTGAATATCTTTACGTTTGTAAATATCGTCTGCACGCGTGGTTCATTTCAGATAATTTCATTTTCCAGTCTAAATAGCTGTACTTTTCTAAATATCGTCTGCTTATTAAACTAAATATCGGCTTATTAATTGCATTTTTCGCTCTTTTGTTTTTGGCAACTATTTCAATGTTAAAAGTGATTCTCCCAAAGGTTAATGTGTGGTGTGGAGTAATGCACGACCGAGTCATTGGGCCTTTCTTTTTTACAGAAAAGACGGTCTCATCAGTCGTATACTTAGATACGTTGGAAAACTTTGTATTTCCACAACTACAAAAGCTTCAGCCACATGTCTTTTTGCAACAAGATGGTGCACCATCTCATTGGGGTACCATCGTTCGTAGTTCTTTGAATGACCATTTTACAGGAAGATGATGGATTGGGCGAGGAGGTCCAATTCCTTGGCCACACAAATCACCTGATATAACGCCGCTGGACTTTTTCCTTTGGGGATTTGTAAAGGACAACGTTTACAGGAGGAGAGTGTCAAACATGGATGACCTAAAAGCCAGAATTACAACCGCAATAGCCTCTGTGGATGCCGACATGCTTGCCGGCACACGTGGAAGTTCTTTGACAAGGGTCATGAAACTTTTTGAGTCTATCTAACCATTTATGTTATTA
The DNA here is from genome assembly GCA_000611955.2 of Stegodyphus mimosarum. Taxonomy (NCBI): domain Eukaryota; kingdom Metazoa; phylum Arthropoda; class Arachnida; order Araneae; family Eresidae; genus Stegodyphus; species Stegodyphus mimosarum. The sequence goes on from KK114932.1 coordinate 27,040, forward strand.
ATGTATCTTAAAGTCCAGAACCACTGTTTTAAGGGGAATGGGTTCATATCCATGGTACAGATGGAAAAACTTCCATGAAGCCACCTTTATCAGCCGTGTATCTCGTGGCTTTCAGATCCTTTTATAATATCTAAAATAAGTAAAACTTTATTTTATTTAGTTAGTTCAGTTCTGGATTTTAAAGGAACAAAATTTTAAATTTCGCAGTTTTACTTTTCAGTCAACAAGAATTCTTTAGGTTCTCTCTTTCTCTCTTTCTCTCTTTTTTTTTTTTTTTTTTTTTTTAGACGAAGAAGGAAAATGGTCTGGATTTAAAACATACAAATTTGGGATTTGCGCATAATAAACACATAAATTAACTGATAATAAACTGAAACCATTAACTAATAAAATGAAACCACGAAAAAAAAAAACATATTGAAAGTGAAACTTATTTTTCATTTAAATAATTGAGAAAATACTGAATTATTAGATTATTTTATGAAATTTTTACGTAATCCACATCGCACATATATCTACTACATCGAAAAGAATTACAGAAGCAGGCTCTGTTCCGGGACTCAGTTTTGTAAATCCGGCTCGGTCTCGAAGGCGTGTGGGACGAATGCACGCGGGCTTCCATCCTGCCCATCACATTCATCCATGTGTCCTGTGCTTTGATCATCATTGCAAGAGTCTGGATATTTCAAAAATTTCTTTTTTGCTGGAAATGTGTAACGTCTCGATAAAATACAAAGTTATTACACTCAAGGTACTTTATAAAGTAAAAGACGTAGAAGAAGAAAGAAAAAGACAGAAGAAAAACAAGAAGGAAGTCCGAAAGTAAGAAAAATCGCGCGAAATGTCGCCGGAATGGTCTCTCATAACGGCCACTGCTGCGATGGCTTATCGGCCGCTGTTTGGAGGCCACTTTTAACGACGTAATTGAGCAGAGAGGAAGTTCTATGCCGTTCCCAGTCCTATAACTCATGAAACTGAACGGTCGGGGATTAACCCGAGCTTCCAGCTGAGATCGGTTATAAATACGTATTCGGAAATGGCAGAAAGATTACACAGTAAAGATCCAAGCTTCACTGCACTTTTCAATCTTATGTTCCTTCATTTCTATTATTGAATCTTAATGTATTTGTATGTTTCTCGCACTACGGAAACACAGTGGCACCTCGAGTCATATTTCGTATATAAGAATTTAATGAACATTTTGATTAACAAACTCGCCAGTTTGAAAGCAATGCTTTACCATTCGGCAAAACGTTAGATACGCATGTTTCAAATTTAATCTGAAAGTTCAGTGATTTAAAAGAAATTTGCTGCCACTATCCCAAATAAAACATTTTCAATCTTCCACGCTCCAACGTGTTGCCATTCGGCAAAGTGAAAGATATTTTTATTTCAAATCTAATCAGAAAACTCCTCGATTTAAAAGAAATGTGTTATGTTTCCGTCCGAAATAAAATACTTTTACCCTTCACGCGTGAGTGTGTTGCCATTCAGCAAAGCACTAGATACTTATGTTTTTCGAATGTAATCAGAAACTCCAGCTATTTAAAAGAAATCCGTTGCCACTTGACAATGCATGACAGATTTATGTTTCACATATAATCGTAAAATTCAGGGATTTAAAAGAAATGTATTACGACTGCCGGAAAAAAAAAAATATTTTTATTCTGCCCGCCCCAATGTGTTGCCATACGACACTGAGTAAGATATTAATTTTACATTGAAATTAATTTGTCTATTAGTGGTTAAAAAACTAAGCAATTTAAAATCAATAAACGCAATTTTTATAAACTGCTAGCTGGATTCTTGAAATTACGCTGTCTGCACTCATTAAATTCAATATATATATATATTCCAATTAATGAAAAGAACGTAAAACGAACAACTTCTGTTAAAGGTGCAAATTTAGCCAAAAATTAGTAAATTCAATGTGAAGTCAGCATCCTCAAATTCATATTATATTATATTTAAAGAAATTAAATAATGAAGAATGTGCATGAATGCATGTATGTTTCTCGCGTTGTGAAAAAATGACGGTACCTAGAAACATCAAATTTTAAATAACGTAGTCCTCCACTCGAATATGGGCATCTGGGAGCCCAAATCTGGAATTTGTTTTATTACCTATTTTATATTTTGTAAAACTTTAACGAATTTCTGATTAACAAACTAAATTATTTCAAAGAAAGAAATGGCAACATTGTACGGAAAAAACAAACATTTTTATCTCCAATGCGCGAGATTGTGTATGGGAAATTCTAAAGAAATGCGGTTTTTAAATATTTTGTGATATTGCTGTTGAACTGATTTTATGGTTTAAGTGCGAAGAACAGGGTATTTAATAAATAAAGGTAACACACAAAACGTTAAAAAAACGCCCCTTTGGGAGTAATATAAAATCTGGAAGCTTTCAGGTTTTTTCATCCCTCCCTCCTTTTTTTTTTTTTCAAAGCTTAGTTGTTTAATATCTTTTCCTTCATTCCCGTTCATCCTCTACAGGAAAACTCACTTTTGGGATACAGAAGACACTAGTTTTTCTTCAGTTAAAGGATTTTAGCAAGGTGTATCTTATTCTTTCATTTTTTGGGAGTTTTAATTTCTAACATGTGTTAACTATTTTCTCTTCCCAGTCTATTTTGTGAAGTTTAAAGCATGTTCTTAATACGTATATGTGAATCTGAATTATATTTTGTTATATAAGGCTCATATTTAGTTTCCTTTTCTTTCTAAACAATGAAACTAAATTTCACTTGCTGGGCAAGAAACAAGTATACTAAAACTCGTTATACATGCTGTTGCGTGCGTACGGGTTCGTTATGGATTGAATGCACAAGTCGTTAAAAAGTTAACAAAAGTTTATTCTTTCCACAAGAAATAAAACAAAATTCTGAAATATTTCTTCAGAGATATTCGTACAATTTCACAATATCTCAAACGTTTAGCAAAACTCAATTCAAAACAGAGAAACTAATTCTATCTCACAGCGAAATCGCTACAATCAATAACAGCATTAAGTAAACAAACAGTTCACTTAAAACAGCTACAACTACAACTGAGATGAGGTGTTTAAATTCGGCTTTTTAATTATTACTTTTATAAGCTTTTTAATTATCAATATCTTGATTTTTCTAGATTTTTCTGAATGGCAGCAGTAATTACGAGATATTTATTTATTAAATATAAAATGCACGCGCTCTTTTATTTTTATTTTTTCGACTTAGCTTTCTCTTCAAAAATCGTCTGCGTTGCACTGGAAAATAAACCAATTTTAATTACAATTCTAAATAAACAGCCAAATAAATATGAAATCCGTAACAATGTATAAGCTAAATAAGCTAAAACAAATATACGAATAACAAGAAATTCCCGCTTAAGAAAATTTTCTGCTTAAGAAGTTTTTTTTCAATAAGTTCCAAATGTTTTCCTACTTTTATAACCTTAAATTTTCTAGCACAAAACGTTATACAGTGTCTTACAAAAGTGATGGGACACTTGTGCTTTACAAAAGGAAACTGTAATAAAATAAATTTTAAAAAATGTAAAAATTTTTTGTGGGTGTGTTTCATACTTAAATTTAGTAACAATTATTACATAACATACATTTTCTCAAAATATTAAAATATTAATTTAATAAAAATAAGTTGTTTAGAACGGAGCAAAAAATGGCTCACATAAGTGATGGGACACCATTAGACTATGCAACAAAATCGTCTGAAGAAAGCAATAAAAATATTTTTAGGGGTTTTTATTTTTACTCAAAAGCAATTGGCAATAATTTATAAAATCGTCTGCATTATTTCTCTCCAGTTTGTTTTGGAATTTTTGTGTTTTTTAGCTCTGTGCAGCCATGAATGCTAAATGAAAAGAAACTTTGCCTGAAATTCAAAAATTAGTTATTAATTTGAATATTGAAAGCGGAAAATCTATTAGAGAAACTGCTGAAACAGTTAACTTGAGTCATTCAACAGTTTTCAATATCATTAAACGATATAAAAAGAATCATATGATTCAGGATAAAAGAAGACCTGGCCGACCATCAAAGCTATCCATTGGAATAAAGCGAATTATCGTTCAAATATTAAAAAAAAATCCAAGAATGAGGGCTCCTAAAGTTGCTGCTGATTTACAAGCATTATATGGAGTAATTGTTAATCCTGAGACTATTAGAAGAGTAATTCGATCTACTGGATATCACGGTAGAGCAGCCAGGAAAAAATTCTTCGTAAGTGAAAAGAATAGAAAACTCAGACTGGCTTTCGCAAAATCCAACATAAATAAGAATTCTGATTACTGGAATGAAGTTATATTTGCTGATGAGAGTAAATTTAATATATTTGGTTCTGACGGTAGAATCTTGGTGTGGAGAAAACCCAGGGAAGAATTTCGCAAACAGAACTTGGTGCCAACAGTAAAACATGGTGGAGGAGGAGTTATGGTATGGGGGTGTATGTCGTCCGCTGGAGTTGGTAATCTTGTTTTTATTGACAGTATAATGGATCAGTACAAGTATATTGGCATATTAAATCAAAATTTGAAATCTTCAGCACGAAAATTGAACCTTCATAACGATTTTAAATTCTACCAGGACAATGACCCCAAGCACACTGCTTTGAACGTTAGACTCTGGCTGCTGTATAACTGTCCTGAAATAATAAAAACACCACCACAATCTCCAGACTTAAATCCCATAGAGAATATTTGGCAAGAATTGGAATCAAGAATTCGCAAACACACCATTTCTTCAAAACAACAATTAAAATCGGTGCTTCAAGAAGAATGGGGTAAAATCACTCCAGAAATCACAAAAAAATTAGTCGAATCCATCCTAAGAAGATTAAATCATGTTTTAAAAGTAAAAGGAAATCCAACAAAATATTAAAACCTTTTAAAAAGTAAAATTTTTTGATAAATATTTGATGGAAAAGTAAGTGTCCCATCACTTATGTGAGCCATTTTTTGCTCCATTCTGAACAATTGTATTTTTATTAAATTAATATTTTAATATTTTGAGAAAATGTATATTATATAATAATTGTTACTAAATTTAAGTATGAAACACACCCACAAAAAATTTTTACATGTTTTTTTTTAATTTATTTTATTACAGTTTTCTTTTGTAAAGCACAAGTGTCCCATCACTTTTGTGAGACACTGTATTTTAAAAGATTTTCTCGGTTAAGAAGTTCGCAATGATGTCCAGAAAATGCTTCCTTTGAAAAATAGACTTTTATGAAAGAAATTTTATTATATGTATTTATGTTTCCATTGTGAAATATACTTTGAAGTCTTGTTCTTAGAACAGTTTTTTTTTTTTTTTTTTAGAATGTATATCGGAAATCCTAAAGCTATACTATTTTTGTAACAGAACTATTTAACCGTAACCGAATTATATTGAACGCCACCTAGCGGCGAAGACGAACAGTCTAAGTCAGTCGACCTCCAGCCGCGAACACGTTAGGTTGTCATATAGTAGATGTCTGTAATTCTAATGTTTAATGTTCTTTTATATGTTTAATATTTATGTATATTTCCATGTACCCGTTCCTGTGTGCTCTATTAATAAATATTTTTAAAGCTAGCCGGCGTTCGTGTTTATTGAGGAACGGCTACAA
>KK114932.1:36814-60071 GCA_000611955.2 Stegodyphus mimosarum
CCTCCAGCCGGAACACGTTAGGTTGTCATATAGTAGATGTCTGTAATTCTAATGTTTAATGTTCTTTTATATGTTTAATATTTATGTATATTTCCTTGTACCCGTTCCTGTGTGCTCTATTAATAAATACTTTTAAAGCTAGCCGGCGTTCGTGTTTATTGAGGAACGGCTACATTTTTAAATATTTTGTGAATATGCCGTTGAATTGAATTTTATGCACCGTAAGTGCGAAAAACGTAATATTTAATAAGTAAGGTTAACACGTAAAAAGTTATAATAATAAAAGGACAAAGAAATTTTTGTTATTTAAAATTTTACTAAGAAAATTGAATATTGATATGATAAATTGAGAAAAGATCGAAACGAATATATAAATGTATACCAACAATTAACACTGCATCGATCGAGAATTCTGAACTATGTAGCTTTTTAGAATTTTGTGATTTTGTTTTTGAACTGTATGTTGGGTAAGAGCGAAAAATAACAAGGCTAAAATTACACTCACTCAAAAAATAAGGCCACACTCACTCAAAAAATGAGTTAGCAGAAGTGAGTGCAAGAGCAGGCTGCGAGACAGCGAGCTCAGCGAAGGGGTAAGTAACCTTATCAAACCCTTTTGGGCAACTGTTAAAACTGAAACCTTTCATATCGTTTATTTAGTATTTTAATTAGAATTTTATTTACATAAAGGTGCTGGCTCTTTATCCTGGACACCCGTATGAATGTTTCTGCCTTTTCGAACAGTAACTGATTAGCATAAAGTGCCAGCACTTTAAGAGCATAACACCATTATGAAGGAAAACTGTTCATCACTCCCCTTAATATATCACTGTCATATCAATGGTTGCGATTCTACTTTGTCTTTTTTTTTTTTTTTTTTTTTTTTTTTTTTAAAATTTTTTTTTTTTTTTTTTTTTGTATGGTAATACAATGTATACGGAACGGAAAATTTCTTGCCTAAATACAGTCGAATATCATTATAACAAGCTCCCGGATAAAACGAGCAAAACTTTTATTCCCGTGCCGTTTTCTTAACGTTATTATACCGTTACACCGAACCTCCAGGAGTTTGGAAATCAGATATGACGAACCGCATGGATAACTTTGATTGAAACTTTTTTCGTACTTTTCTTTTTTTATAAAATTTCTTTAAGTTTTAATGAAAAGTTATGAACCGTTAAAATCATCCATATTTAGGATGGTAGGCTCCACCTGCTACATTCCATTTGTAAAAGAAAACACCTTTATGCTTTTTTTTACCTTCTCTTCCACGTTTCTCTGTGTTCTGACCAAGATTATAAGAGACCGAAATGACATCCATCTCGGGAGAATAATGATACAATAAGCATATTTTGAGACACCATATGGTGTATATAACTATTGAACCAAATAACGCGAGTGAGCTTTCCGATTCCTTTCAAATTCTTTATTTGAGCTGCCAGATAGAAGTCTCTTGAAGGTTAGTGTTAAGAGGGGAAAATTTTTGCATTCAAATAAAGAGGAAGAAGTGAATCGTATATGCTTGTGGTTTTTCAGTCGATTCTTTTTTTTTTTTTAGGGAATCAAAAGTTTTTACTCTTATAAGTTGGTTTTGTTTGAGCACAAATGTTCTCCGCGTTCTATCCTCCGAATAGGAATTTTGCAAGACATAAGGTATTCTACAGAATCATAGAATATTAAAATGATTGTGGTCTCAGTGAAGAGTAAAATACACAGGAGACGAAATCTTCTTCTTCATCTTTTCCAGAAGAACAAAACTCTCGCATATTATTTGACTAAACTCTCTACATTCTGTTTAAATATCAAAAATTCATCCGCATGGCAAGCTGTAAACGTAAAGCTCCTGCACTGAACATTACTCTAAAAATGCAAAACGGCTGCAGCCAAATCGATATTTGCTATAAGTGTACAGGTGGTATCATCGAAACTTTATTCTTCTGCATATGAAGAAAAAGTTTGAAAAAGGTGAAGAAGAAGCCTTTCTGAAATGGTTCGTAGTAATCTGCCAATATCTGAACAAATGTTTCACGGAAAGGCAAATAGATTTGACAGACACTTTGGAGAGAGCGGAAAGAAAAATCGAATAACAGATTTAATAACTATGTTTGATAATAATTGCAATTAAATCTTAATATGACCTTTTTTTAAAATTGCACTTGTGATTCACTTCTTTCTACAGAGGTGACAATGTTAATCAGTTTTTTTTATTTATTCATCATTCAACTTTTCATTGAACATCAGTCATTTACTACTTTGGTGAGATAATCCATTTTTCTCATCCGATCGGATATACCGAATCAAATTTTCGGTCCCTTGAAGTTCGTTATAGCGGGGTTCGATTGTACCTCCATAAGAAATTTGAACTCCTAACTCCTAAACTGCAGAAAGTAAAACTACACTACGATGGTTGTTAAAAATCATTTCGACAGAAATCGGTTGCTTAGCAGTTGAGCAAACAAACAAAATGGTAACTAACAAAAGGGTGCTACGACATCAGGTGCATACTGATGCATGACGTTTATTGTATTTCGCACGTCAAAATATGTTATACACGTTGCTATACCCCATATGCAATGATGAATTTCTTATGCATATATATTGTAGGGTTCCTCACTCTTTTTGGTTAAAATAAAATGTCGAGGAAGTTAAGCGACTTATTACTGAGTTCAAATTACTAAAGTTGTAGACTCAAGAAGGGTTAACTACCTTTTATTTCTCTCAAAATAAGCTGAACAGTTGGCCCCTTTCTCGGGCTTACAACAAAGCCTCCACTTGGGCTTAAACTCAGAATAACGAATAAAAATTAAATTAGAACTAACTAACTAACTAAGAGACTTAGCCGAAGCTTAACACAAGTAAATAACTTAGCCCCTTAATTTAAACTAACTGGCGAATATCAAAAGGCATTTCATAAACTGCCAAGCGTAAAGAGGTTATCACATCTAGCGCCGGTCCCTACTAGACGGGACATTTCTGAGAAACGAGATTCTAGTAGCTCTGGTTTAAACGGGAACATTCCTAGAAGAAACAGCTCCGCTGGAAGTGAAGTCCCGTCTAGCTAAGGAAATGATGTACCGCCTACGCAGGATTTTTTGAAATCTCGCCGAAAATGTTTTGGCTGCAGCTCTGTCCCGCGTAGAAATCAACCAATCAGACAAAAATTCTTCTTCTGAAGGATCACGTGATCCCAATCTGAGCGATAATCAATTATTGTTTGGCGTTCCAAGTCTTTGTAGTAAGTGAAAATGGTAACCTAGCTACGTAGGTTTCGTGGAAATGTGCGGGTTCTGTCCCTTTCGACGTCCAGTCCCTCGTAGAGGAAACATATGTGATAGGGACATTACAGCCTCAAGAGAGATTTAGCCCGAAGGCAAACACTCGCTACTCAGGAGTTGAACCCTCCTTAAATATTCCTTCTCTCTCATTTGCATTCAACGCGATTCTAAAAACTCATTCTGGTAGGAAACTGTAAGTGGAAACAAGACTTAATAGGAAAGCACTTTTAAAATAACTCTTATAAAATTAAAATATACCTTACAACATATTAATAGGAACCTCAACAGTTCAGTAATACAATACCCGAATAATAACATTAACTAACTACTTTACGACAATTTTTTCTGGATCAAAACTTGAAGCCTGGTAATACGTTATCTTGTACCGATACTTAAACTGACTAGATGTCAGTTACAAGACTATTATTAATACAAAAGTATTCAGTTATAATATTCTGTTCTTGGACTAGAACAATTATTATTTATTCTTAATCCAATAAGATTTGGAGAAATTGATAGAAATCCAGTTGGAAAAACAACAAAACGACTGGATAAAAAAGAAATGGCGGTTTTCATGATCTCCTGGAAAAAAAAATGGTGGTTTTCATAATCTCCTGTTCCCCGTTAGCTTGAATGGTTTGAGTTAATTAATCAATTATTATGATATGAACTACAACTTCTTCTTTCCGTAATCTTTACCAGAATACAAATTAGCTGAGTATTTAAGCCCAGGGTTTGAATGCCTTAGAACTTTCGGCAGCCTCGCTTGCAATTCACGTCTTATCGACAGCTCTGCCAAAGATTATTCCATCCTGAGCATTTTACTGCCGGACCTTCAAAACAGGTCTTAATTACTGGAGCCAGCTTAAGCAGACCATTTGTATAATCTCCGACTATATTACTTGAATTTAAGCTTCAACTTCTGTTATTTTAAATACAGCAATGGCGGAGGTTTGCTTTGTACCACAAATGCTGCTTTCTCTTAAATTTAAAGCGTTAACGAAAAGATTATTTTAAACTTAGTGGAACCTTTGTCATTTTGTTTCAGACTAGAACGATAATTCGTTGTCATTCTTATAGGGTTTGAAGGACATTGATTTAGATTTCTATACAATTTAAACCTTATAACCTTGTACGCCCTTTATACTTGTATACCCATTACAGCCTATGAGATTATAGAAGTCTTTGTCTTTTCATTTAAGATTTACGTTGGGAAACTTTTAAAATGAAAGCGGGTCTTTAGTATTTAATTCATGCAGATAATATTATACAGTTAATAGGATTATGTTCCTCCAAAATGGTCTGATGGGAAAGCAAAAATTAAGACAATACTTGAGGTGAGCGCTAATGTTTATATCTTCGAAACTACAAATGTTTCAATCAACCTAAATATATCCTAAGATAGATGAAAGAGCATATTGGGAAACACAATTTTTTTAAAAAATTGAACAAAGGGTATACGCATAGTAAGGAGTCAAAATAGCAAAATTTTGGTGAAGCTCCATGTGCATGAGCGACCACGTGTGAGTGGCAAAGTCTTCTGGTAGACAGTCAGTGTGTTCGGGTGTTGTCTGTTGTATTTTATTCTATTTAGCCAAGCTAGTGGCGTTGCGGTTTATAGAAATTTGACGAGTGTAGTAGACTGTGTACCAGAAATAACTATTAAGCAGTGTAAGAGAATACAAGATTCAGAAGCAGGCAATATTTGCGTTATGTTGATAATAATTTGAATTCTTGGTTATGAAAGAGATCAAGTTAATTATTTTTCTTATTTATGAAAATCTTAATTTCATTTACTTCTTTGAATTAGTAATTAATGTTTCATTAATTATGATTAATTCAATATTCGGTTATGTAAATTCTTTAATTTTGGGGTAAAACAGATGCTTCAATGAATTTTTATTATTTTTTCTTTTATTTAAATTTAATCAAAATTTCTGTATTTTGTGAAGGGATCAAGGAAAGAGAACGAATTTTGCTTAGTCTTTCCCTCGTTCGGGGAGGGCGTTACTTCCAAAGAAGTTTCTAGAAAGAAATTGCTTTGTCTCGGTTGCCCTTTTGGACAGGAAGTACGTGACGAGGGGTCGAAGGTGTCATTTTACCTACAGTGCAGGTTGTTTAATTGGCGATCTAAGTGTCCGGTCGTTTGGCCGCTTTAGAGAAGTGGCGCATGTGCAGTATACATGTTTTAGTCATTTGGGTGCAAAAGGTGGAAATTGGTCTCTAATAAGGGGGGGCGAAAATCTAGTTTTGTGGTAGCCTCTGTCCTTTTTGTGATGGGAAAGAGAATTTTTGAGTACGAGACAGTTTTATGCTTGACGCCTTGAGATGAAGTAGTTTTTCTTCTGGCTGTTGTTAAGGCGGGGAGCATTTATGCTCCCTGTCGGTCGGAATTGAACTATCGGATTACTGAAGGAAGACTTGATTTTGAAAGAAGGTTAGCTGTTTTGCTTGTTGTTACTTTGCTATGCAGAAACGTTTTTCCTACTTGTGGAGGAAAGGCTTTTGCTCGGGTCGTTGCAAGTGACGGTTGCCTAGAAGGTCAGCTGCGAAGGCTAAGAAGGCGGGGAACTGCAACTGTGGTCTCTACTTGGTTTTCCACTTGAAATAAGGAAAAGAAATGAGATTCTGATGCTATCATAGAAAATGGTTCAGAGTTTGAAGAATATCCTACGCTGTAGACTTTACTTCAGGATATGTTGCCTGCCGTGAAGGGTTCTTCTCCTTCGTCTTCTTCATTTTTTTAATCGTCAATCAGTGAGCCTTTAGGCTCTGTTCCTGTTACGTCCATGGGCAGTTCGAGTTGTTGTCGGCTGATTTCCCATTTCAACGAGGTCTGGATTTTTTCATTGCGGTTGGAATAGAAATGAGTCAGCATAAGCTCCAACGAACCCAGGATAATCTTCGCCAACTTCCTAGCTATGACGAGGTGGCCACCAGTTTTATTTTAATAGTGTAGCCGACTTATGGTGCTTCTTCTCTGCGAACTTCTGTGATTTTTTTTCTTCATGACACAGGGATTTTGGTAGCTCTCCAGATTGAATTGTCGACCTGGCCTAACTAAGCATTTCCAGTGGGGCACCAAGGAATGGAAAAAGTTGTCAAACAGTTAACTCTTCCTTTAATAATTTTGAAAATCTCTATGCCGGGCAGACTTTAATTATTACACTATGGAATTTTCGCCTATTTCCTTATCCTTGTAAGTTACGTAAATTTTGGCTGAAAGCTCCTCTTGATTAATATGTTAAATTTTTATGAAATAATTTATCGTCCAGATGTTAAATTAATGTTTAAGGCAAAAGAGGAATCGTACCTGTTTCCTTCTTCAGTAGTCTTAATAACTTGTATTAAAATAGTATCTAAGTATGTCATATTTGTAATTTGGTATCAAAAATATAATTAACTTAAATATGATAGTATAATAGATAGTCTTGTTGAGAAATAATAATGTGAAAAATTCCTTTTGGCACGAGAAGACTTAATAAACATGGTATTAATTTGAATTTATAATATGTATGTTTTAGTTAAGCACATTTCATTTTCTTTTTGTCCGATCTTTTCACAGCTCGGTCCCGGAAAGACATTACTCATAACGTTATGTCTATAAATAAGTACGATCACAAAGAAATTCTTACTTGCTAGTTAATTAGGTTTTAACTTATTAATTTTAACTTATTCATGGATTCACCAAATAACATTGTGAAACGAGAAACCTATAATATTACATTTGTATGGTTGATGTAATTGTTAATGGGCAGTCAAGATTTATTCTACCATCCGTATATATTCATCCAACTGTTAATTTAGAAAATTTGAAAATGTTCTTGTTTAGTGCATTGAGGAAATGTTTTGAGACAGCTTTACTGATCGATGAAGAGTTTATTGTAAATACAGATGTTCCTATTATTATGATGGGGGATTTCAGTATAGACGTGAAACGAAATGAAAAGGTTTGATTTTATGAAACATCATCTTAATCTCAATATGGTGCCAAGTAGCTATCCAAATACACGTAGCAATTCATTTATAGATTTAGCATTTGCTAGGAATGTAACTGCAGACATCTTAAATTATACATCTTATTTCTCATATTAATGACCAGTTTTATATAGGATTATTTTGAATAAACAAATGTAATAAATAAAAAATGAAATAAAATGTATGTACGTGTTAAATCTTTTATTTGTTTTACTTGTTCTATAACATCCTCACCTCCTGTTGGTAATCCTATACAGTAAACTCTAGCGGCTTTGTAAACTAAAACAGAGAGCTTGTCGTCAATTTTTTTTAATTGCTAATATATTGTACTGAAATTTTTAATAGTTATAAGAAATAAGAAACAAAAGAATTAACCTAATTTTTACAAAATTACTGGTTAATCTAGCCATAGTGGATCCTGCTATTATTCAAACCTGCGAAGGAATATAATTATAATGCTTTACTACTTTACTACTCAATCTTCCAACTTTAAGCACTTTTTTCAGTCCTATAAACTGTATTGTAAGAGATGGATTACTTCATGTTTATCAACGTCCATAAAACTTCACCAACTGAGGAAACTTGGATATTAAAAATAATTTGCCTTGAAATTCCCCTTAACTGAAAACTCTTTCTAATTGAATCTTGTACGTTTTCGAGATGAGGAAACTTTAAAATTTGAAATTGTATCCTTAGTGTTATCTTTAACTCTCTGAAGAGGAAAAGAAGAGAGAGAGAGCTTTATCGTCTAGAACATGAACAATTATCGAATCTTTCGAGCATGATAACTAAACTCCGGTTGGATGTAATAAGTATATACATACTTATCCAGTCTTTTGACCTTCGGGGCTACATGGCCTAGTAGACTCGCCAAGGGTCAACCGCCAGAAAATATATATCAGTGGCATCACAAGCAGCATTTAATATTTATTAACGATACAATATAATTTTTATTTCAAATGCGTTTGTTAAAACTGTATTCGCTATACAATCAAAGGATATTTATATGGAAATATATGAACATAGCACATTTAGTATGAACAATGAGTATTTGTTTTTTTGAATTCACTGCATTCATGCAAATATAGCAGTTCTGCGAGGAGAAATTCAAGTCATTAATCAAAAAATTTTGTTCTCTTTTGTATAATTTCTCTCTGTCTTATCATTTCTACTTCTTGACCTGAGTTCTTCCAGAAGACACAAGTTTTAGTAATAAGACGTTTAAAGTTTCTTCACTTGCGTTTCGGTTTGAGATAGAGAATTCAGTTTTTGATCGTTCTTTCATCTTGCCTAGGCTACCTACCCTAATGTTATCATATTGCTGTAGAATTTGTAAATGCGAAATGTTTTGGATACTGGTGAAAGGGTATTTGAGCCTTTGATGCCCTATCCAATTTATTTATGATAGCTTTTTAAATCTACCTCTCGTAAATAACGGTAATTGAATTTCGTATTCTGTTTCTTAACCTACAAGGAGTACCATTTCGTTAAAATTTCATTTTGCTTTTAAACTTTGAGTAATTATTTTTAGTTTAGTTAGCATCAGTTGGAAAGACAAAACTCACCTAGAACTCACAGGGTCTAATTTTCATAATAGTGATTATCTAGTGGATCAATTTAAGTCGTAATTAGAATGCAAAAATTTTTTAATATTTATTTTTTACATTTTACATGGCAAAAATTGCTTGCAAATAAGCGTGACTGCAGATGTGCAACAAATAACAGCATATTCTAAAGCGTTCCAAACTTTCTTGATAACTAATGTTAAGGGCAGGTAAATTGGGGGGGGGGGAGAAATAAGTTTTGTGCTGTTGAAATCATGCTTCGCGAACCAGTCCTGATCACATCTGGTGCAATGCCTGATACTTATTGTGGTAGACAGGTTTGGGGATAAATCCCTCTCCTTGCAAAATATTTACATAAAGGACATTTTCTTTTCTTCCAAGATGGGAGTATAATCTAATATCTCCAAATTTTACCAAATGTGGACTTGCACCATTGCCCCAACGCCAGTCGCTCAAATACATCCCATCACTGAGCATCACATTTCCACCACTAAGCTATATCGATCTTTGGACGCATTCCGGATTATGGGCTGTTTGGGACTTTTGGTTACGCTGCACTGTTACATGTTTGGAACGCAATCAGAAAAATCCTTTATCTCACCACATGACATATCGCCACATTCCAGTTATGTGCTTGAATAGAATAAATTTAACAGAATAGAATAGAATAAAGTGAATAGAATCGCCTCTTTTTTGAGTTGCTAAGTATATCGAAGTGATGTTAGGCAGAATAATTCCATGCGGTATAGCGGTTGGCGTAAATAGATGAGGTCAAGCATCTTGGGATTGTTTGCTGGGCAACTGTTTTATCTCCTGGGATTGTTTGATCCAGTGGTGTGCGGTCCATATGTGCAGGGTGTGCACTGCACACGCTGGTAAAATTATGAGAGACAATAATTTTCTGCACTTATGTCTACCTATCTTTATATGTTATATAATAAATATTATTTATAATATATTTAAATATTACTGCTATGGTGCAGTAATATGCAGTAATATGGTGTCCTAACCGCGGGCTAAAGTACGCAACATAAAGAAAATTTACGTAAACAAACTCTATTGCTTATGCTCTGTACTTACATTAAATACTCTCATATAGGAGAACGTCACCATATCTGAAACTCTGCAGCCGAATTCTCGGGCAAACATCACGGCTTCTCGTTAGCGACCAATTTATAAATCTACAAGTGAAAAATGCACCTTGATGTCTAGATTTTGCTATTTGACTCGAAATTCCGATACAGTTTTCACCTTTTACTTTTTCACATGTCTGAGGTTCGTGGCAGAATCTGACTTTTAAAGTATAGGCTCTAGGTAAATGCTAATTTTGTAATACCTCGTGCGGGTTGCTTATGAAAGTTTCTTTATGTAAATTTTCTTTATGTTGCGTACTTAAGCCCGCGGTTAGGACTCCACTGATCTAACGCTAGGATTTAGAAGACAGCTGAAGACCAGTTAAGTTTGGAAAGAGTTCCAAGGATACTCTAGAGTAGCTATTCTCTAAAGAAACCTGATTACTTTTACATGTGGTTCGACTGTAAAGTATATGGACTTATTTGTTTCCATCTAACAATACTAGAGCGGCCCCGAAACGCGGGAAGTGAGAGCTATAGTATTCTTCAGTAAAAATTTTATTTTCATGTAATAGATATAATGCTACTAATAATAGCTTTTTTGGGGGGGATGAGGCAAACCATCTGTGTGTGCATGACTGTGTTGGACAGCAGCGTGTTAATGGAATAAAGAACTGCCCAGAAATGTCTTGCCAAATTTCAGAAGATTGGAGCCTAAATTCATAAAATGCTGAAACATGTGTTTGGAGAGTCTGGAAGCCAGGGCCAGCATCATTCAAGAGGTTTGAAAATTTTTAACAAGAGAGAAAAGGCAGTGTTGATGAAGTGAAAGTTGAACAGACTAATATCAGCTGGGCTCGTAGACAAAAACTTTCTTCGTACATTGTCTTGGCGTGCAGCATAATCGAGGATTAGCTATCAATGATGACACAGCATAATCTAGCTGTCATAGCAAAATCGATGTCTGGCTGTTATAGCACAGTCGATGTCTAGCTGTCATAACATGTCGAATAGTCTAGCTGTCATAACATAATCGATGATCAGTTAGAATTTGTATTTAGAGAACGCGATTGCTTACACCAGTGTTTCTCAACCTTTTAGTATTCACGGCCCAATTTTGAGTCATAATTTTCGTCGCCCCCCCTCCCCACCGCATACAATAAAATGTATACAATAATAATGTATTTTGAGTATTTCGCTAAACCTACACTACAACCTTAATTTTAAACTTTATAAATTACCAAGAATACAGAAATTTATTGACATTTTGCAACACCGATCCTCAGCATTGAAAAAACAAGAATCCTATGCCTTTTTATTGCTCTTGCGTCCGGCCATGTCGGGCAATCTCACGGTTTCGCGAGAAGTTTCGATTTGTCTGGAATTTGTCTGGTCAGCTTAAAAGTTAAGTTAGGAGCGTGCGCAGATGTGAACAAATGTTTTCTCATAGGGAGAAGGAGAAAGTTCTATGACGCCAATTTCAATTCCAGACAATCTCATTCGAGTCGATCCTTCTATCGCTATTGAATCTATTCTGAATGTGTATGTTATATATATTTTCGTGTAATTGCAGTTCACCGTATTAAATATTCTCGGCAGCAGACTTATGCAGAATCATGGATAAATTTTTAAGCGGGCGTAAGCGAGCATTAGACGATAGACAAGCATCAACAAGTACACAGACGAGCATGGTTCCGAAAATAAAATCAAGAAAATATTCTCAAGAATACTTCAATTTTGGGTTCACTAGTACTGAAGTAAATGAAGAAGAAAGGCCCCTGTGTATCATTTGCTCAAAAATGTTGGCGGCAGACAGCATGAAACCTAATAAACTTAAACGACATTTGGAAACGCTTCATAGTGAGTACGTAAACAAACCCAGAGAATTCTTCGAATTAAAATTAAAATCATATGAAAAGCAAAAATCATTGTTTAAAAAAACTTTGTCTGTAAATGAAAAAGCTTTAATTGCCACTTACAAAGTTTCATATAAAATAGCCAGATGTAAAAAGCCTCACACCATTGGTGAAGAGCTTATTTTGCCAGCCGCAATTGAGATTGTAGAAATTATGTTTGGAGATAATTTTGCAGAACAATTGCAGTCTATACCTCTTTCAAATGATACTGTTGCCCGTCGAATTGCTGATATAGCTGAAGATGTAGAGTGTCAGCTTTTGTCGAAGTTGCTTGACAAATTGTTTTCAATACAACTCGATGAGGCAACAGATAGTAATAAAGACGCTCATTTCATTGCCTATGTTAGATTTTGTGATGGTTTGTCAGTAGTAGAAGAATTACTTTTCTGTAAACCAATAGAACTCAAAGCAACAGCACTCGCATTATTTGCTATCGTAAATGATTTTATGAACGAGGCAAACATAGAATGGAAAAATTGCGTCGGAATATGCAGCGATGGTGCTCGTTCTATGTCCTGAAGATTCCAAAGTATTCAAGCACTTGTGAAACAAAAATCGCCACAGTGCGTCTGGACACATTGCATGATCCACAGAGAAGCTTTGGCTTCCAAAGAAATGAGTCCTGGTTTGAATATTGTGTTAACTACGGTTGTAACCGTAGTAAATTATATAAAAATGAGACCCCTGAAATCAAGAATCTTTTCCGCACTTTATAAAGACATGGGTGCAGTACATTCAGCGTTACTATTTTATTGCCAGGCAAGATGGTTATCACGAGGGAAATTTTTGCAACGTGTTTATGAATTAAGAGAAGAAATCGCCGTTTTCCTTGAAGAGGAAAACAGACCGGAAGCTGAGAATTTTCGCGATAGTTTATTTGTGATGAAATTGAGATACATGGACGACATATTCGAGAAATTAAATAACTTGAAACTTCAACTGCAAGGAGCAAATACACATATATTGGATACGAGTGATAAAGTTAATGCTTTTTGTAGGAAATTGGAATTGTGGAGCAGAAATTTAAAGGAAGAAAAATTAACAATGTTTGCAAATTTGAATGATTGTATTAAAACTTACAAGGCTGAAGAACAACATGTAAAAGTTGTTTTTGTAACCATTGAAAATCATTTAGCAATGCTAGCAAAGAATTTTAAAAAGTACTTTCTTGCTGACGACAAACTGATATCAAGTTACAAGTGGGTGAGAGATCCATTTCAAAATACTCCCGAAGGACTCTCAATTGGAAGAGGAAGAAACCTTCATAGACTTTTCATAGACTTCACGGCAAGCGGCGAAACCAAAAGACAATTTAGTAATAAATCACTCTGAATTTTGGGCAGGAGTGGATGATGAGTTTTCTGCACTAAAAACAAGGGCATTTCGCATTCTACTACCATTTTCAACATCTTACCTTTGTGAAACTGGATTTTCTGCGGTGGCTTCTTTGAAGACAAAATATAGATCTCAGCTAAATATAGAAAAAGAACTGAGAGTATTTCTAATATTAAACCCTCCTTCAAAAAACTTTGCTCTGAAAGACAGGCCCAAGGAAGTCACTAATAATTATTAAATTTGTTTTTAATTTAGTAAGTTGTTTTAATTTAATAAGTTAATTATTAAATATGTCGAAATGTATTTTGTTTTGTATGTGTGTATGTGTTCTTTCCTTTCAGTCACTTAATCAATTTTATTAAATAACATTTTCTCTTGGATGTGCTCGCGCCCCCACCCATTAGTGTGCTCGCGCCACAGGTTGAGAATCACTGGCTTACACGATTTTCTTTGGGAAATTGAGAATTACAAAACTATCTGCAAAGATCGTCCCAAAATTTTCAGCTAATAGGAAACTAAAAGGAAGGAGTATTGCGTTAATTAATCAAAGAATCATTTTCTTGTTAAGTTGACGACGAGTTTTGAGTTTACAAATATGATTTGACACTTGAAATCGCAGAGCGAAAAGTAGAAAACGAAAAATCGAAGAAATAAATCTGAAACCATTCTTTTCTTCCCCCTTGCTACGGCTTTTGGGAATTCTTTCCAGGAAGGAATTTATAAATCTTAGTTGACTATGGGATTGCTTTAAGATGAATATTCGAATACAGTTATTGAAAGAAAGCAGATTGATTTTAAAGGCGTAGCAATCCACCATTGCACACATTATTTGTTGATCGTGAATTTCTACTTGTACCACTTTGCTCAAACATTTCCCTGATTTAACCTTTTGTTAACGTTTATCTGCTTCCAAAAATTAAAATAGAATTGCGGGTTAACATTTAAGAAGCTTTCAAATATCAGAACCGACATGACAGCGTAGTTGAAGAGCATATCAAAAACAGTCCTGCAGCTTTGCTTCTAGCACTGGAAACTGCGCTGACAAAAGTGACCATGGTGATACACTTGATTAAAATCAAATACTTTTTTTATATACTTTGTCCACACATTTTAAAGACAAAATATGCATTCTTTAAACATGCGTGACGAGTATAAAAGTCAAGCGTGTGGTAGTGCATATTTTTGCTAGCATTATAATATTAAAATGATTAAAAGATAAAATATTGATCTAGAAATAATATCAATGCACATAGCCATGTATTTGCATTAAACACTCGTATTCATAATAAGATTAGCATGTACACTACGCACAAAAAAAAAAAAAAAAAAAAAAAAGTTCTATATCTCCCATTCTACAGGACCGATTGACGAAATTCAACTTGGTTTTTCATGTCTTGAAAGTGCGACTTAGGATATATATTAGATTTATATGCAGCATTGTTCTAACATAGGTATTTTGACATAAAATCCAACTTTTCTGAAACAACATACCAATTTTTTCCATATTCCGATCTGAATTTCGTCAATCGGCCGAGTAGAACGAGAGACATAGAACTGCCCCTTTTTTTTCTGTCCTCGCAGTATACCTCCTAAAATAGAGTAAAGCGATAACTTTTTATTGTATGAATAAATACTTAAGTTTGAAGAAACTCACTTGAATCATTAGCCTTAAGCTTATTTCTGCATTGCTCCGCCCATTGATTTCCATATAAGATGATTGTCCTTCCTCCCACCTTTAGAAAAATTTCTTTGCTCATGAAAAAGGGGAACCTATACATGATCGCTTTTGAAATCAATAGAATTTTATTCAACATCTAGGTCGAAGATTATTTCTTTGACTAATTGTAAAAAATAAACACGTTGGTAACTACTCCGAATATTAATATTACAATGAAACTAACTAACATTTTATTTCTGATTATCAAAACGCATGAAAATAATTATAGTTCCATCTAGTCGTAGTTTTTTGGTCGCAGTTTTTCAGTCGTAACTTTATAAAGTCTCGTTTTATTTTGCTTTAAGAGCTACGCTTTCCCAAATTGACATTACTAGTAACGAGTAAGCATATTTTAACGACTACTGAATTTTTTTTTATTTAAATTTATTTATTACTGCAAAACATTTATTATTAAGCATTATTTCTGTTTGAAGCTTTTTTTATATATAAAACAGAACGCTGACGAAGCGATGTATTCTTTTCACTAAGCGATTTTTGGGTGATTATTTTAGATTTTGTATCCATAAAGGATTTTAGATTTTGTATCCATTCTTGTATTCGTCTACTATTACAAATATGTAGATGAATACAAGAAATAGCCTCATACATTGACATGTGGCGTTAAATTGTATGCAATATTGATTTAAATTACACGTTTAAACAGAACTTTTCTTTAGAAAGAGTTTAAAAAAGCTTACATTTACATTACATCAGTTACTATATAGTAAGATGTACAATAAATAGTTTTAAACGTAAAAAGTGTATCGCCGTAGTGACATTTTAGTACGAACAGTTTTTTTATAATGAAATTAAAAATATGATGATAAAGGGTAACCCAATCGACCCTACGTAATATATTTTTATAGGTCTAATGTTTCCGAAAAGGTCGTACAGGTGCAGGTTGTGTGACATTTACACTGCTGCCCTGATCGGTGTGCGGGTTAGTGCTCCTGGTTGCTCTACGGTTGAGTTCGGGTTCGAACCTCAGAGAAGGTACGGATGTTTGTTAGTGTCTGTTCCGTGTGGTTTTCGGCTCAAAACTCCGTTTGTGACACAAAGTTGAAATGAACTTCTAACTCAAATTCTAACAATAACATGAATTTTAATAAAATAAAAACATTAACAGTTGTGGTTCATGACGAAGTGGGGCTTGGATACATTCAGTCCCGTAATTTCAGAAATTTGTTAAGCAGGAAAGTGCGCTATTTACGGTATATACGAGGAATGAGAGTTCTAGCGGGCCAAAATACCCATAGCTCTAGCAGGAAGGCCCTAGCTCTTCTCAGAAAACCACCTTTCTTTCTCGCAGCCAAAACTTTTCTAATTCCCAGTGCCGTTACCTCCGCTGAAATCCCGGGGGGGGGGGAGGATTCCTGCACTCGTAAATAACAAAGGTGTCCACATTCCAACTCCGGTGAAAGACTTCTTTATTTCTTCGAACCTTTGGAGTGACCTTTTAGGCTTACACCGGAGTCATTAACAAAGGTACCTCGTTGCAACAAGATTTTTCCTCTGGTGCGAAAGAGGTACCATTGCATTCGACAGTCAGTGCCCCCTGGACAACCAAACAAAGAGCGTCTATATTACCTTGTCACAGCGGCAAGGGGGCGCTTAAAATACGCGGCGAGCCGAAAGCCCTTTCTAGTGGTTTGGAGGTAGAGGAACATATACAATCAATGATGAAAGTTGCATGTCCCATCCATCTCTTCCTGCCCATTCACAAACTCCAGAACTCTGCTCTTATATATGTTAGCTAAGTTGCATTCTAACACTGACTAGGGTAGTACAGGCTCTTGCTCCACTTCCTTTTAGTCCTCCGTATGACAACAGGCGGAAGACAGATCTCCAAAGTAACGAATACGTGACATTAGTATTCTCCATTTACTGCCACAAGTCCCATAATTACTAACGAGAGATTTTTAAGTTATCACTGAAGCCAACCAAATGCCCACGGGTTCACCACTCCCGGTTATCGATTTCATAGAGGAGCGTCGTTGTCATTTTAAGCCTGACAGTTTGACTGGTCATCCATAATGCCCAACCAGTATTACGCGGGCAGCCTATCACTGAAGGAATTACACAGAATTCGGCGGATCACAGACTAGCCTTTGCGCCGCTACTAATCGTTAAATGGAGCTGCATAGAATTCGAATCGAACGGCAAACCGTGACCGCTACAGATACCACCAGTTTGACAGCGCACAGCCAGCTTCCTTTGAGCCAACAGTACTAAACTCTTCCTTCAGAGTCTTGTAATGGCCAGGCTCTTGTTTTAACCCCCCCCCCCAAGAAGGCTACCTCCATAGCAAAATATTAAGTCAGGGCGCTCACCGGGGTACGCCTGTACCATCAATGATGAATAAGTGGTATTCTGCCCCCCACTTATATCTGTCCCTCACATCGACATCAGAATCCTCTGAGAGTCCTATGATTGTAACTTTAAGGGGAGTATCTTTCTTTGGTTTTGAAGGTACTGAATTGTATTTCTTCCTTCAGAAAGATAGTAAGAGCGCGTTCTCTGTTGGTAGCAGAATCAAAAATAATAGTCATCTTATCTCTTGTCAAGACACCAATGTAGGCAACTACATTGTGCTTGGAGAATAAGTTTCGGATTTCTTCTTTCCAGGTTACCTCTGGTCTCAGGCATCGGAGGCATTCTTTCCCTGCGAGGATCAACTACAGCGTTGATAACTTCTGATTGGCTGGCTTCAGCGTTAACTTCCTATTGGCCGTCATCTTTAGGAGAAAGTTCATCATTGCAATCCATTTCTATTTCAGTAGAGGGGACTGCATCTAAGACTTTAAATTGATTTTTTGTCGAAATATCTAAAACTACACTCGTTGAGGCAGCTTTCATTTCTCTCACGATGTTCTTCTCGTAGGAGAAATACTGGGAGGAATCGGCTTGACGGTTTTAGTTGGTGTAATCCTACCTTTATCATTGACTAGAGACGAAGAAATACTGGAATCAGTATCGCTCATGACATCAGAATTTTTGGAGCTTATACTCGGTTGCAGGATCTCTAAACGGACGAATATCCATTTTAAAAGTCCTCAGGAAATCAAGAATTTTTTTTTCTCTTTTCGATGTAATCAGATATCAAGCGAATAACCAGCTTGACATTTCTTTTGCAAACGATGAATATTCTGAAATGGGTCAGCATCAAAGTATTTATAAAGTCCTAACTGCTGCAATGTATGCCGTATATGGGACACATTTATCGGAAAATGAACAGATCGTCGTAGCTTACGATATAGACGTATAAACATCTCTCACCAATTCAAAACTTGATGAACTGAGACACTCTCTCTCCACCTTTTATAGCTTTCAACCCGTCGTGAGAAATTTCTAGTAATTTCTGGAAAGATTTTTGGAAGATTTTTTTCCAGATTTCTAGAAAGCAATAAGAGAATCGAATTATGGTTACAGCTAACATAGTGGTCAATTGCATTTATTCAATTTCAGTACAAATTACCAAGATATCCATTTATTCAAAGTTAAATGCACGCGCCTCTGTATTCTTGCTTTTCCGGCATAGCTTTCTCTTAAAATTCGCCTCATGTTGAATTGCACGGGGAAATACAACAATTTTAATTGTAACTCTGCTAAAATTAGCTATCTAAGTACAAAACTCGTAACACTATGATTGTTCAAAATTTCTGCTTATTTAATGGAAAATGGCGGAGCTCGGAAAAGGGGGCTACGAACCGAATATGTTTAGAAACAACTGAATTAGACAACAGATTCTTCCACGAAAATAATATGAATATATGGCCGAAATAGGATGAACTGATGATAAATTCTCACTTGATGATTGGCGGAATCAATATCATTATTAAGGACAAATTACTACGTATTTCTGGGATCTATTTACTCTGAAAACCGTCTAATGTATGTCGCTTCTAGCACTTTCTTACACCTTGTAGAGGAACAAAGAAATCTACTAATTTTGAAAAACATTACTCAAATAAGGGCGTAGCCAGACAATACTCTCAGCAGGGAAAATGATATTTTTACCGGAATATGGCATAACATTGTGAATTTTTTATAAGAGGGTGGTACATGTCAAGAGATTTTGAGCGGGTTTTACTTCAACATACCTCCTTCTACCTCTCCTCAAATTAGTAATTCCTATAATCCGAGTGTGTTGATCATATATAGGTTATTTCATTTTTGTTGTTTAATCATTTAAGGATATATGGTATATGTGTGGAATAATTTAGATGATAACGATAATGTAGATACAATACATAAAGCAGTACTAGGAATCATGACTCATTCAGCACTTTTATACAAACTAGTATGTTTATTCTGTGCCGGAATTTTTGGTGCATAACTGATAAAAGGGGGATTAAACGTGATAATTTTTAACGAATTTTAGCCCTTTTTAATATCCGAACAAAGAAAGTGCAACAGCAAGTGGCAATCGAGTTAACATTAGAGAAGCGAAGCAGAGAATGCGAAGTATCCAAGGCGCAATCCCCGCTGAGAATGATTTAGTTTTCGTTTAGGTTTATTTCGATACGTTAATTTTAAGTTTCAGTTTGAAATTATTACTGGCTGAAGCGTTATGTAAGCGCCCGCGTCATTAGTCTTTTGCAAGAATCATATAACATGGGTTCAGTTTGAAATGGCACAATTTAGAGTTAATTATAAGCAGTTAGGGACTATTGTAAATTAAACTGAGCCTTTTGATTTATATATTATTTATCTTACAGTAAATTTTTCTTTAAAAAGTTAAAACTTGAACGATAGCGTTTTATGGTTTTGTAAAAACTGCGCATCTAGCTGCAATTTTATAATTCTATTATTAACAAGTAAGAATGCAAAAGCCATAGTACACCCTAAACCCTATGAAATCCTATTCGAAGAAGCACGTTAGTGCCAAAATTACACATTAAATACAATTTAAACTTAAAATCTTAAGCAAAAATTCACATGAAAATATAACTCAAATAATGCCTAGAAAATTGTAATTTTTTGGCAAAATGGGAAAAGCTGAAGTTGCAATAAAAACAAGGTATACAATAAACAAAAATGGTAATATCTCAGTGAGAGTTGCATAGTTGTCTCGTCAGGGGAAAAGGAAACCGTGCCCCTTTCACTGAAATATTACCTCCACGCGTTTCAACTGACGACCAATTGAGACAATACCGCGTCAATTAATTGACTAAATTTTAAAATCTATTACATCTTTCAATACTAATCTAAATCGTCTCAATTATCTTACAGTATCTTATTTATGTTACAGTATATAGGAATATAAGGTATGGCTTATATTAATTACCTAGATCATGTGTATGAATAAATATTCAGATAATAGTTTTTAAATTTCTCTTATAGTTAATTGTTTTTATATTTTTATATATTAGATTGTTTTTATATTTTACTTTTCATATATTAGATTGTCTTTATATTTATTTTTTATATATTTGATTGTTTCTATATTTAAATAATTTTTGCGCTGGTTTCCTTTACTATTTCCGAGAATATATGACAGTAAAATTCTGTTCTAAAATCCAGTCTAGATGATTGTACTCTGAATTAGCCTAAGTTTAGCTGAATGCAAACATGCAAAAGTAAAAGGCGTTTTTCGAAGGTGTATAATTTTCTATATAGCTGTCAAAGGCGACAAATAAATTTGGTGCCAAATACTTAGCTATATATAAACATACATTTATATATGTAACTCTAGGAAAATACTTGTCTAAAACGAAAAAAAAAGCCAAAATGTTATCTGCAGATTATTATTGGATCTGATAACATGAATAAATAAAATTTCGTTCTTGCAAAGCCTCTTTGAGAAACAAATTTAAAAAAAAATCTCATGCGTACGCCACATGACTTTCTTCTACAGAATATTAAATTATACGCACATTTTTCTGCATTTCATTTAAACTTATTGAATTAAATTAATTCTACTTCGTCAGCAGCGCATAAACCACAATAGAATAAATGCACGACTTAAAATTCACTATATATTTATTTGCCATAGCGACACGCTAGCGCTAGATTTACTTAGCAGCGTTACATCTCATTCATTTTATAATTCAGAATGCACAAAAATTACATCATCTGAAGAATTATCTAATCGTTGCCACATTCACTATTGTGCTAAGTTTCAAATGTAAACAAATATGGCTGTCATGGTAAACAAAAATTAGTCTTAGCCGCACTTAAACAACTTTTAAATTATTGATAATTCTACAACTATTGCATGCAGATTAACTAAAGGCATGAAAACTTTAATCGGAAGATAAGAACTACATAATTCAATTATTTTTAAAGCAAAAAATGCGCAATTTACCAACATATAAGAATAAAAAAAAACTGACCTCACAGAGCCGAGTAACATAGTGGGTGTATATATATATTTATATACTTTTGGTGCGGCCAATTGCAACCAAAAAGGGAGGTGCAAAACTACATATTATAACAGTCCATACAAAATTTCAACGTTCTGAGGACACATACAAACATATGTACGTACGCACATACACTACAATAAATATCTCTTCGGAATCGATTTTAAATCAGTTTTATGATTCTTTTGGGGGAAAAGAGTCCATTATTCTGTCCTTACGTACAGATGTCACGCAAAGACATCGTTAAATTGCATTCGATAGCTGTCAAAATGGATATCTTCGTTGAAATATGATACCCAGAATTTTTCGTGATTACAGTACTTCCTTTACTTCGTACAAGGAAGTAAAAAAAGATTAAACTTGAGTTAAAATTTAATAAACTAGCATATAGCACATGGAAAAGAGAGATAGAATCCATATATTTGTGTTGTCCATATATTTTGTATATTTAGAAAATCCATATATTTGTGTTGATGACTGAAAAAAAAAAGTAAATATTCGGATGGTAGTAACAATTTCAGACTTGAATTTTTTCAAACAGGAAGCAGTAACTTTTCTGCTTAAAAACGGGCTATTTTATGACGATTAAGCTATGTGCGCCTTAGTATTAAACCACCGTCTAACAAAGGTTTTTCGAAAAACGTAGCTTCAAGAATACTAAATTACATTTTCAGCGTATAATAATTATGGCTATTTTTTTAACAGGGGATTTTGTAATGGCATTCTTGTTGAACAAGCTATATTTGTAAAGCTCTTACGTATAAATTACTGCGACAAGTCACGGAAAAGGGACGAGCACTTTATGAATTCTGTGCATGTCTCATAAATTCTCCCTAAATTTTTCATGTTTGTTTCATGTAATTCAGAGAATACCATACTGATCTTATTTTTTAATTATAATATTAATTTATCTATTCAGTGAACCCAAAAACTTTACATACGTCAGGTTGGAAACTCGGAGCCCTTTTTCTTGGAAATTAAACAAAGACAGGAATTTCTTCTAGGCTTCGCCATTTTTGTTGATACGAGATAAGTATAAAAATATGTATTCGATAAGAAAAGAGTGCATGTGGAAAGAAGAGAAGAAAGAAGAGATAGGGATGTTTGCCAAACCGAAGAAAAAGTCAAACACCAAAAAGAAAAAAAGAAAAAAAAAAGTGATGTAAAGATAAGAAGAATATGTGCCAAAGTCTGGAAGAAAGATCGGCAAGCGGAAAATTCAACAGAAGCTGCTTTAGCTGGAAAGAAACCAGGATTTTCGAGAAGGAAAAAAAAAAGTGGTACAAGTAAAGATTTAATGTAGTGCGTAAGAAAAGAAAAATGGAAAAAAAACTCTTTCTAAACAAAGATTTAAAAAAAAAAAAAAAAAAAGGAGAAAGAGAAAGCTAGAACTCTTTTTTTTTATTTTCCGGTGAACTTTAATATTAAGCAAGTTTTTAATTTGAAAATTATTTTAAGATTTTTCCTTCTCTTTAACTAGCTGCATTACAAGTTTTCTACAAAATTTTCCAACATATTTAATTAAAAATTATGAACTCTGTTATAATTAAAACCCTGCAATTTAAAATGTTGATTTAAGGGTTAATTATATTATCTCTCACCTCAACAATGTTTCTAACTCAACAGAGTGCACAAAGTATGAAATTTAAATAATAAGAACTGATTTGTAATATTCGCAATACGTTGGAGTAAACATTTGCGGTCATAGATAGCAAAGCAAATGCGTAAAAGTACAAGGTGTGACACACACACACACACACACAAAAAAAAAAAAAATCTGAAAGATTTCAGATTTTAAATTACGTCCAAAGGCGCGTTTTTTTAACGTTTCGTGTGCTACCTTTTTTTATTAAATATCATGTACTACGTACTCAAACCATAAAATTCAGTTCAAAATCAATATCGCAAAATCATTTTAAAATGAACATATCTTTAGAATTTCCGTAAGTCTCGTGCGCTGGAGATAAAAATGTTTTTCTTTTTTCGTACAGTGTTGCCATTGCTCGCTTTGAAATCATTTAGTTTGTTAATCA
>KK114932.1:66404-83721 GCA_000611955.2 Stegodyphus mimosarum
AAAAAGCCTCAAGACCTCTACAATTTACAGAAAACTAAATTTATAAATAGTATTAGAGAAGATGAAACCACAAATCATAAATTATAATTTATAGTTAATTTCTGAAACACTATTAGTCCTATATTACAACCGAAGAAATCAAGAAAATCTAAAAAATGGGGGCTCTCTTGCTTAAAGTAACGAAACTGTTAAATTGGAAGAAAGAAGTATTTAAAACATATTAATTAGACTTTGTGGAAAAAACGTACACTTTTGTGTAGAATGTTTTTGCAAAAAGATATACAAATTAAAAATTAAGACTCACCTTCTTGAAGTCTTGCCGAAAAGAAATAAAAACGTGTAGAATTTACAGAAAAGCAAAGCAATTCTACGGGGCTGTAAGTTTAGTTAAGAAATCTTTGCAATCCTAAACTTACAGGGGAAGGGGGCGGAGTGAAGGCAGCAACAAATATATATATATATCTTTTGCAAATTCGAATTCCAATTGCCGATTCCAATCAAAATCAGAGGTTAAACTAAAAAAAAAACTGCATGTTATAGCAGTCCTATATGCAAAATTTCAACGTTCTGAGGCTACTCGTTTTTGAGTTATGCGGAATACATACGTAACTACAGACACTACGAAAAAAATCTCTTCTGAATCCATTTTAAATCAGTTTTATAAATCGTTTTGCGAAAACGATTCTCCTATTCTGTCCTTACGAATAGATGTCACGCAATAACATCATTAAATTGCATTCGATTACGGTCAAAATGGACATTTTTTGTTGAAATATGGTACCCGGAATTTTTCATGATTACAATACTTCCTTTACTTCGTACAAGGAAGTAAAAAAAAACGTTAATCAAATCTGTATCTTCAAATCTTTGAATAAAATTTATAGTTCGGTGTAATTAACTCTGCAGATTTTTGGAGCATTTCTCGTGTTCATTTTTAAGGCTCATGAAACTGAGAGAAAATAGCACTCAGCCATTAAAATTTTAAACATTTCTTCAAATTCTTGCCGTAGTAATCAATGCTATAATAATACTAACTAATTTAGGGAAACTGTACTCTCAGGCTGCATAAAATTGCTTCGGGGACCGTTAATTTGTGACCTAATCTCTGATCTCTGATCAGGCAGGTAGTTGCTCCTTATACCCAAGTTGTACTCACTCTGGTTCCAAAGACGGTTATCTGAGAAACAAATTCTATGAAGATGGAATTCAAAGGCTGCTCATACGCAGGACGGGATTATGTGATTTTTTATGTGTGTAACCACACACATAAATTTATTCCTGTGTTTCCCCATTTCTTCTCTTTCGGTTTACCTGCTTCATATATTTCACTGTAAAATCGACAACGGAAATTTTTATGGTGCTCCCTTTTCCTTGATGCCCTGAGCAATACTTATTTTACTTATTGCTTAATCCAGATCTGTCCTACGATATGATAAGTACCTTAATGTATCCAGAGCCAGAGGGGGACTTTTACAGTTTTAAAACTTTAGGAAGGCACTAGGGAGAAGAATTTCGGAGCCATTGATTTCCACCTAGATTTAGAGAAAGATTTTTAGGGGCATTTAGAGGAAGGTTTTTTCCGGACCCAAAAATCTAGCACATTTTAGCACACTAGTATTAGCAAAATATAGTCACTATCTCTAAATGTAGCTGGTATGTTAAAAATGGCAACGATCTGTAAGATAAGGCCCAAGCTTTTATGGGAAAATAAAAATGATTATGTTTTTTGCTGTGTCAAAATGGTATATCCTTAAATAACGTGCCTCGTAGCCCTTTTTTATAAGCTTTTGTTTAGTTCACTCGGGGTGTTTGTCACATGGTCAAAATTTGTCATCGATTTTTAACCTAATAAGCTATCAAATTCAGATTCTGTATACTTTTTGCCTGTGAATGACAATGCAATATGATGATGCGATGTTTTTCAAAATATGACTTAAATATTTAAATTTAATTTTTAAACGATTTTTCTTACATATCTGTGTTCAAAGAATAGACGAAAAATCTTAGAAATTTACTCTTTGCACAATCGGACAAAGCAGGGAGAGGGGAAAAAAACCTTTTAAATTAAATTTTAACGCAAATTCTTTTTTGACAGAATTGTTGGATTGTTTCGACCATTTGATGTATCAGAATTGTTGGAAGTAAAAGAATGATTGTCCGTTGTTGAGAAAATGATTTTTAATCAAATAATCTGATGATGTGTAATTAAAATTAAAAAAATGAAAAAAAAATATTTTATAGACTAAGCTTTTATTTTAAACTTCTAAATAACTAGTGAACTAAAAGGCCAAAAGTAATTTATCATACAGTTTAATGAAAACAAGAGATTAAATCATTCTCTTTACAAAATTCATCTAAAAATTTGCATCACAAATAATAAAAGGGGTGCGCATAAATAAGAGATCCGATAACTGAATTGCACTGGCAAAATTACACTGGCTTTCAGAAGTTAAGAACGCGATGGTAAAATCAACAAAAGTGAAAAGGTAACGCTTTGATTAATATCAAATTGCACATGAATGTAGCAAATGGGTTTATGCGTAAAAGAAAACAAGCGTTATGTGCTAAGATGAAAACAATATTTAATTTTCCTTAATTGTATGATGACGTCACATTTGGGTCATTCTTAAACTGATGTTTAAAGCTAAAAACAAACAAAACTTAATCAATAAGGTACGCGATTGTACCGGAATTTCACACTAACATTACTGCGATTGCCCGTGCATTCAATGAGTAAACAACCATCGCAGATGCCGGTAACGGCCATCCCTCCATTAGCACAGTTTCCAACTGTCTGAGACTGGAAGGAAATAGGCATGTACAGCTAGTTCATCCGAGGCCATCGCAAAAATTTTCAATGAGATTAAGGTCGAGGGAATAATGTTGCCACCTCATACGAGAAATGTCCTCACTCTAGGAACACGATCGTAAAGGGTTGGTACTCCAGGTAATGGGAAAGGGCATTATCCTTAAGGAGAAAATCGGGATCAACTACTGCAGTATAGAATCTCACATTGGGGTATAGGCTTTTGTTTCGATACTCGCACCCGTCACATAACCGCGTTTAAAAATGTGCAGCTGGGTGCGATATCCCAGTAAAATTCCAGCCTAACTTTGATGCCGCCACCTCTAAATGTGTAATATTCGATGATGGTCTGATCCTAATTCCGCGTGTCTCGTTCTATCCAAACCCCTGCACTTTTGTCATCTGATTCCAGAACAAATCTGAATTCGTCCATAAACAGATCGTTGCACCACTCTGAGACAGTCCAGTTGAGAGGTTGACGACACCGCTTTAATATTGTCCTTCTGGATTGGGAGGTTATTGGAACATAAATGCTTGGTAATTGGGAGTACAGACCCATCGTAGCAAACCTCCGGCTCAAAGTACTGGCAGATATTATCTTACCAAGTGGTTCGGCAAGCATGTTGTAGATGTCGTTCGTCGATTCCAGTGACTACTGTAACAAAACTATTCAGACGAGGTGGTGACCCTTCGTCAACCGGGCACAGGTCTCCGGACAACTGTTTCATTTATTTGGAATTGTTTCCATGTTCAAGAAATTATCGAATGAGCAACGATAAACAGAGGAACGACATCGCTGACTGACCGTCCTGCTCAATGTATCCGATAGACCGTCATTGCTCATTATCTGCGATGCGTCTTTTTTCAGCCATGAAACATGAATATCATCAAAAATTAACCTACGAATGTTATAAACATTTCTAATCAGCATTTAGATGAACCTCCTCAAACCCCTCAGAATGCTGGAGTTTTCAACGATTGTCTAATTACCGTATGTTCGGATAGTTAATCCTGACTGGCTGTAACATACGCTATCTGCATAACGTCACTTATAACCGCAACGATTTTCAGCCACTCAATTACGTTTTCGAAAATTGCTAATTTGCAGTTAGTATTTTGGAAGCCAGTGTATAAACCATTATCTCTATAAATTTATCAAAGGCCCCTCACAATTTTATTATTCGTGATATAAAATTGTAGATAAATTTTGTAAAGAAAATTATTTCATCTCCTGTTGTGTTAAATTGCAGGGTTATTATTTTTCTCCTTTTGATTTATTAATAATTTTAAGAGTTTTAAATAAAAGTTTATTGATTAAAAATATTTTCTAATGTCAACCTACAATTATGCAACAGGAAAAGCATTTTCATTGGCACTGGGTGAAGCCTTTCAAGTTTGTTGCTCAGTAGATGCACTGTGAATTTAAACAGGCACTGATTTGCAGTTTAGACACACTGAAAGAGAGAAACGCACAAGTAAAGTGCATACAAAGAAGAGAAATGACAATGGTTGAATCTGAAAGATAGTTCACCGGCAACAAATACAATCAACACTGCGCTTTTATTCTTCAATTATCGGGTTCACCAGTGCCTCGCCCTCTGATATTTCCGAGTTTAATTGTAGTTCTGGAGACATGTTTGTGTCCAGAAATTTCCACAAGCGGAGGGAAACGTGGAAATTAATAGGAAGAACGTGATATGGAGCATTAATCATCTGCAGGCAGAAGAAAACTGGACTTAATGTTACGTGAGATTCATGGCAATGTGATCAAAAAAGACATAGAGAGAAAAAAAAAAAAAAAAAAGAATCTCTTTTGTTACAGGCTAAGTGAATATGTAGAATATGTAGATTGTTTGGCATTGTTTATGGATTGGTAAAGCAGAATTAAATTGTTTTAAGTAAAAGATGTTAAATATACATACCTGCTGCTGTTTCCTGAAATCCTTTTCGTGCTTTTTGTAAATACTTTATTTTTATTATTTTTTTTTTTAAACTGATCTCGAAAATATTTTATAGAGGTTATTTTGGCATTTAACGAATTTTCGCCAAGACCTGAAAATTGTACTGTGTAAGGTTTATCCTAATTTTACAACAATTATTTTAAGTTTATGCACCTTTCCTGTCTCTCCTAGTTTCAGCTTACAATTTCCTACCAGAATGTATTTTCAGGAACACGGTTAATGCAAATGAGTAACAGTAGTATATAAGTCGATGTTTCACTGACTTCATTAGAGAGCCCAAGTTCCTGACTAGCGCGCGTTTGCCTTTGGCTACGTCTCTTTCTAAGCTATTGGTACGCTCGGCCATACTTTAGGCCCTTGATAGCTTCGCCGACTTAATTAATATTTAGGGGCCAACTATTTAGAATCTTGATAGCTTCGGCTATATCTTTTAGCTAAGTTTACATCCTTATTAATTTAAGTTCAAGC
This sequence comes from Stegodyphus mimosarum, assembly GCA_000611955.2. NCBI lineage: Eukaryota > Metazoa > Arthropoda > Arachnida > Araneae > Eresidae > Stegodyphus > Stegodyphus mimosarum. Next base: position 71,640 of record KK114932.1, read on the forward strand.
CCAAGTGGAGGCTTTGCTGTATGCTCCAAGACAGGAGCTGCCTGTGTTCATATTTATTTTGAGAAATAAAGGGTAGTTAACCCTTCTTGACTCTTACGTCTCTGTTTACACACTCAAGCGATTACTCGCTTATCAGTGTAAGGGGTTTCTAACACTGAACTGAGAAATAAAAGGGTGAAACCGCACAACTGATTAGAAGAAATTAGCAATACTGGAATATAAACACTGCTTATGATTGACAAATCCTCTGTCGCCATGAAGATCGACAAAGCAGCTCTGAAATGGGTTTCAGTTTTATGATGGTGTTGATTCTCTATTCAGGTATAGTAAAAAAAAAATAATAATTTTGTTAATTATAAACCTTGTCTAAGCTTTGTAATTATTGATCAAAATCTTTATACACAAAATCTTTATACCAATTTCTGTTACGCCTAATCGCCTAGCAACGAAGATTGGCTTATGCCACTTGTGATTGCAAAGCCCTCACGTGAACGCTTCATAAGCCGATATCGATTCTGCCTAATCCTGCGACGGCCTACGCCATGGCTTTGCTATGCCAGTGTATACTCTACGCAGTGTCGATTGTATACCTCTGACCATTCTATGGAAGTAGTAAGTGAGCAGGAATCCTCATATTCGTTTATGAAACCTCATCAAAATTTCTTGTGCGTCTTGTCGATCGTATACTGATAACCTGTATCACTCTTAAGCTGCTTTTGATGCTAGTTCGTGTCGACATTAACCAGCGCTGATCTTATGAATGTAGGCTAAAGCATAATTATGCTAATGATAAAGGCAGGGTGACCCAAAAGTCGCGGACATCAAACTTTAAAAAAATTGCAAAAATTCCAGAACGGATAGTTATAGCAAATTGTTGCAATGGATAACACATCTGTACTGTTACAAGTGATATATCGCTTGAAATTTTAGCTTTAGTTTATCCTGCTAGCTTTAAGAACTGTTTGTTTGGTGCAAGATGAAGGTGCGTTTTTTCCAATCGGATGAAATTTTTATCACTGAGCATTACTTCGCATAAATTTGATGCCATCTTTCTCGCACTTTGTTGAGGATTCCAACACTTTAGTCCTGACTTCGTCCATTTTGTCCAAAGTCTGATGAGACGGGCTGCTACTTCATTTCTTGTGATGAGCGCTTCTATAGTTTCTCGAAATGAAATCAGGTTAACAAGCGGAAAATTGTTTTGTTATGTTCGTGAACATCTGGGAAAATCTCTTTAAACGCTTTAACATTTTTTTCAAGAATGCGTTGCCAAGTAATGCTCAATCAATAAAACTTCGTTAGGAAAACTCATCTCTTTCTTTCACCAAACAAACGATTTTTAAAGTGAACAACATAAGATGGACCCGAAATTTTAAGTGAGTATTTATTTGCACTGAGAGGGGTCAGCTATTAAAACAATTTGACATTAATATCTATTCTGTAAATTTCACCATGTTTAAAAGATTGTCGTGAGCGACTTTTTGATGCCCCTGTATACCTTAACTAAAGCATACCCCAGTGTTCTGATTATCTTTGATGGTTAACGCACAAATTTACATAGGTAGTTAAAAACACAACTAATTCAAAAACGGTGCTATAAAATCGTAATTAATGCCAGAATACCTATAAAAGTATTCTCTGATCTCTGAACTTAGTTTATCAAACCACATATTTTAATTATTACTTACTATTCCGTTCAGATAGGTGTTCAATTGGAAACGGAAATAGGCTCACCAGCGGCTGACCGGTAAAGTCGCTGACCACTGGTAGTTCGATCTGACGCCTGAATCCCGAGAACGAGCTAGCTTGCATGGATGTTTTCGTAGATTTCTCCCTGTGGAATGTGCATACGAGCCAGTTTCCATTAGAAAGTCCTCCACGAAGGCATCCTTGCCCTTAGGCAGATAGCCCTCGAGTGTTTTGCCGTAATCAAGTAAACCAAACCGATGTGGAAAATGGAATAAATATAAATTATTTAAGTTCAATTTTAAAATAATGCATTTAGTATAAAAAATCAGTTAAAATACAATTAGTAGTATGCATTATGTTGTTAAAAGCTATTTTATGATAAACTATTAATTTGAAAGTAGTTTTTCTTTTTTTCAGGGAAGGGGGTTCTATTGGAAAACTTTTAAACTAAGTTCTGCTGTAGTATTTTTTACTTAAATTTAAAAAAATGCAAATTTGTATTAAAAATAAGCTATGATGCTAGCAAAATTTACAATGTAATTTTATAGTACAAGCCAGACAGCTGTTTTGAAGCCATTCTTGAATTCTTGGCTTCTCTGAGGGAAGTCTTGGAAGTCTGAGGGATTACAGGTGAAACACCGGTTCCTTTCAGCAGAACCTTCCCCCGCTAAGCTAAGCATCAAAATGCGACTCATGTGATTCGGAATGAACTTTCTTTCGCCTCCCACTGCCGCCCATGTCTGCTGTTAGGATCGTAGCCCCCCGCCGACCATCGTGGCAGGGCGCGTACCGTTACAGTCGTTTTAATGCCGACGCGCCTGCTGGAAGTGAGACCCCAGGGGGGTGGGAAAGTTGAGAAAGAGAGTCATTCTTTTTTTTTCTTCCGTCGGCTTTTTTTCCTTTCTCCAACATCCCTAGAATTATACGCAAAGAAAGTAGGAGGCCTACAGTATTAATTGCATGCCGACGTTAATTGTCGTGGAAGTCTGTTATGTATGATTAATGAAGGGTTGTGCTAAGGAAAAAGATGAGTAATAATTAATTCGCGATGATTACCGAACTCGCAGTGAATTACTAATTAGTGATTACCCCGGTTGTGAAATTTCGTTTTACAGGCGAAGTTACGTATTTTAAATTTTCCATAAAATCAATACGCTGTTTAGAATAAAAAGCAGCTGTCAAACATAAATAGAATTTTTAAGTGTGAAAATAGGTTGGTTTTTTTCTCCTCCCCATCGCATTTCCGCTTTAGCATCTTTAAGTTGTATTAAACTGGTATTCTTGCATAGTAAAACGAAGGAGTTCCTCAAAAAGTAGTAATCAGATTTTCATAATTCCAAATTATGCGCACACAAATATGTTTTGCAAAAATAAAAAGAAATGGTAGATACTGAAATTTACGAACGGAATTTGGCTGAAATGAATATTTATCACCTTTTTATAATAATAATAATCATCTTAGTAACACTAAATTAAATAGTAATGCTAAATTAAAGAAAAATACACGCATAGGATTCGCAGAGTCTAAGGAAAGTTAAAATAAACTTTTTACGTCCTTGTGCAAAGTAAAGGAAGTATTGTAATCGCGAAAATTTTCCAAAATAAATAAAAAATAAAAATAAAATAATAAAAAAATAAATAATAAATAAAAAAAATTCATATTTCAATGTAAATATCCATTTTAACTGCTCTCGATTCCCTTTGAGCGATTTTTTTTGCGTGACATCAGTATGTACGGACATAATAATGGATGTAAATGGATTGTATAATGCATTTAAAATAGGTTCAAAAGGGATTTTTTTCGTGTCGTGCGTACGTAGGTATGTATGTATCTATTCGACATAACTCAAAAACAATTAATCCTAGAACATTGAAGTTTTGTATATGGGACTGTTATAACATCTAGTTGTGCACCTCCCTTTTTTATTGCAGTCTGCAGCACCACATATATGTAAGATATAAAAATGTGAAAAATGTTTTTAGCAAATTAAAACTTAAATGGAATTAATTGGCAATAGACCTTAAATTACTAATTTGCAATTAAAGCACAATCCGTTAAGGCATCCGCAATTTCCCTGTAGTATCCGCATTACTGTAAACTTTTGCCCAGTCGCTGTGTAAGATTAAAACAGAGCACTTTTGAAAATTATAAATACTATGGCCACGATATATGCGCTCTCTCCCCGTTGCTCCCGTTCTTCGGATCCTGCAGCAGCGATGCTTTACAAAGTCATGCGCCTTTCTCTTGAGAACCGATAATATCATATCGGTACACGCTCTCTTTTGCTGCTTTACGCTTGCTGTCTGAGGAACGTCTCTTGCTTGTCTGCTTCTATTCATTGTTGAAAATCTATTGCGTCATAATCAAAGTTGTGCTGTGCAGATTGTCCCCGATGTGATGTGGCATTCTGCAGTAATAAACAAGGAATGACGATATGTCTGGATTATTAAGTGATTTGTAATTCTTCAAAAGTTTCTGGAATCTTCTACTAATCGACATTTTCTGTGCTCTTCTAGCTTCAATCCACTCGCGACTGAGAATTGGTGTTTTCCTTAACCAAACACTCATCTAATATCAAATTAACTGCAACGAACTACGTTTTCGTCACATATAGATAATATATGTATGCATTGTTTATATGCCTTAACGACATGTTTTAACTGAATATTCTCGTTGTATGTAACATTTAAAAAAAAAAAGTCTTTTGTAAATAGTTCGATCGTATCAGGGAATTTCCTTCTCCGGTTTGAAATTAATAATTTAAAATTAATAATTTAAATCTATTTTTTTACATCTCAAATTTTTGCAAATTTCAAATAATTCTTTCAAGCATGCGAAGGGGACGAAAGACGATCATTCCCTAATTATTACGAACTTTACGGAAAAAAGTTAATTCAGCTTTTATTCTCAACATTAACAATAATTAAATTACTTTCTTAAGTCAGCTTTTATTCTTAACATTTACAATAATTAAATTACTTTCTTTTTATTCTAATTTTTTTTAGCTTTATTTTGATTTGTAAATCGTATGTTCGTATTTGAAGTTTATGATTTCTCCATTTACAAACTACCACAAACTTCTTATTTCATTAATCTTAATCTCTTGAATTAATTTTTTACACATTAAATTTTGCAATAAATCTTGTACTTCCTTTGCTGAGATTATCATAAATATACACCCAACCCCTTACCCGGCCCTTATTTTCCATGTCTTTGTGGTAGCCATATACTTCCAATTACAGAACGGTTTTGAATGACGAAAACATTCACATTTTGCCAATGTCAAACTTTAAAAAAAATTAATTTTCGACCAAAAAAAAAAAAAAAAACAATCTAACCTTTAATGCGGTCTCCCGATTCCTATACTTATGTTTGGGAAAGTTTTATACTCGTTGTGAAAATATAAAGTTATAAGAAATTTGATTCTCATACGACAAATTGACTGGCATACTTAACTTCAAAATATGCAATTTTGATGTCTTTTTCAACTTGCCTCGAGGAATCGGTTACGCAAGTTAAAATAACTCGAGAGCAAATACTTTTAAATGAAGTGTAGAAAATAATGTGTATAGTTTAATAGACCGTACAAGGAAGTCATGTGATGTCACCATCAGACTTTTCATTTAAGTCTTAAATAAACAGAAAGACACAGCTTGTGCAATATATGAACCTCCGCTACTTAGCTTAGCATAACAGAAGATTAAATTTGAAACTGTACGAACGTAGTGAGAGATTACACGTAAAGCAGGCTACTCAAGGTGGCTTTATGCATTTAACGGCGCATACTTTAAAACATCTGCTAGCAAGACCCTAAAGCCGGAATACAACTTAGGCAGAGCTGGCGTTAGTAAGTGCAGTCTGTCTATTATAAGAAAAGCTCTCGCCAGTTAGCCTGCAGCTGTCTCTTGCCGTAGAAACGAGCCTTGACCCATTTTCCGTAGGGGTGTCTTGAAGGTTTACTTTTCAATTTCCCATCTTGGAGCATTTAAAGATAAACTGGCAGCTCTTGGTTCGCCCCTATTTGAAATATCCTAGCCCTGGTGCTATAGCGACCGCCAGACACTGTGGCGGGAGCTATTCTTCTCGTAGACAGATAGTAACAGCAAGACGCAAATGCCAGAAGTTCTAACCTAAATATTCAAACCCTCATCTTAAATACACAAAAACTGCGAATTTGTATTCTCGTGAAGACTATGGAAAGGAGAACTTATAGCAAAGGCTTAAATCTTAATAACTGGTTAATTAACATTTAAATACCTTGCAAAGCTCTTGCGAGTTGGCGCTTAGGACTCGTAAGTTATGCCCGTAAGTTCCTAACTAAAAAATAGTTGTTAACTGTTATCGATTTATCCTTTTCTGCTCGCAAGAAACGAGGACCTAGCTTATTGTGATTGCAGATGAGAATAGGATTAAGTTAATATCATTCAAGAATGGCAGTGGTCGAACTCAAAAGAGAAATCAAATTTCTCCAAATTCTGTGATTACATTCGAGAACGGTTTGCTTGTGCTTATGGATGAGATAAGGAAGGTTTAGTTTATTTTGAACTATTGGAAGACAACCAAACAATTAATGCAGTTGGCCAAACAATTAACTTCTGGGCAGTTGGATCCTTTAGAACAAGCAATTATCAAATTCCCTATATTGATCAACAGAACAACAGAAGACCTAATTGGATTTTCTAATTCTTCAGCAGGGCCACATAGTGTAAGTATGATCCAAAAGAAACTTAAATATTTGAAATTTTTACTAATCCAATAATACTAATCCAGAGTTCATATATTGCCCTCTCCTGTTATTACCTGTTTGAATCAATTCTGAACTTTTTTTTTTTTTTTTTTTTTTTGCAAAAAACTTCCACAGTTCTCTGTAGAAAGGAGCTAGTGAAGTCAGAGTTACTTTTGTGATTTCCATATATATGACCATCAGATTTATGATATTTGACTTTGACTAATCGACTCGACTGTCATTTGATGCAGAAGCCCGTCAGTTTTCTGCTTTCTGTTTGGGTCAGAAAGTGTTCTGACCAAGTGAGAGATAGCGAAAAAGTACCGTATATATATATATAAAATAGTTCTCTGCTTAACTGTGCATCGTTGTTTCGTTATAACGATCAGTTCAACTCATTTACTCAGTTCAACTCATTCAACTCATTTCGAATAAATGCTTACCACATAATTTATTCCGAGATAATCGTGGATTCAACCTTGGGTAACTCAAGCTGAACTACAGAGTCCCCAGTCTCGAGGAATACAGTGTGAATAGTACACTTTTAGCCTGAGAGACAAGGCCATGCAAATTATTGTTGTTGTAACTTATCTCACCTGTTTGAAAATGAACAAATCCAGGAATTTTATCGTGGCAAAGAGAGCAGGATTGCGTCTGTTATTCGTATGGGCGTTGGAACACCTTATAAGCGAGAGGAACCTGTGCATCCAAGTACAATATCAGACATCGGCGGGTCTTTCTAACTGCTAAGTTTCGGCTCAGGATAGAATTCCGATCATTGTGGGGTGCGATCAGAGAGCCCCCACTCCTCTTCCTTTAGTACTAAACTCTGTAGAGGATTTGGTTCGCTATATATTTTGAGTACCCCCCTTGCGCAAACACACTGTACACTTTCAAACATCTATACCTTCTCCGGGACTACACAAACCCGGCACCTTCGATACGCTAGTCAACGTCACTAACAACTATACCAAGGATCAGTATGACTTTGCTCAGTTCCCTGCTAATTTTGAAGAAAAATTTCCCGAGGCGGGTCCAGGTCTCCCTTACCTCTCATCCGGTCCGCCTCGTATTTTAAGTGCCTTCATGCAACAGAGTACTATACATTTACAAGCATTCAAGACTTGTCCAGGATTCGAATCAGAGCCCAACGACACTAATGCCAGCAATGCTAACCTCTGTAACCGATCAGTGTGGTATACAAATTACTAAATCAGTTACTATGTTAATCAAAAATTGCAATAATTATCACCTAAAGCTTAATTATGGTGTTTTTACTAAGTCGCAGAGTGAAACAGAATTATATCAAATATACGAAAACGTGCAGTTGTATGTTCTCTCCCAGGAATATGGAAAAACACAAGACTTTGAATACCCAGATTCAAATCGACATCGTCAAGACAAAAATACATGCGGATCTAATACATAGCAACCCTTGACCTCCAACCAAGAAGCATGTCGTCACTGTATTTCTGTCCTGAAAATCCCTGTTATTGAAACAAAAACAATGAAGGCAAAAATACTCCTGAAAGACTTTGTTATCAGATACGCTGAGAGCGAGGAAAGGCCAAACGTTGATTGCGTTATGGACAATGTATTGGTATGCGTTGTTTTTATCTATTCGCACTCACTTTTTCTTTAAGCAGCCTTGAAATCTGAACTAAAAACTAGACGCTGATTGACCTCCGTATGAAAGCTAGTTATCTCTAATTTATGCTTGTGGTGGTGTTTCTTTTTGAATTGAATTAAGTGAAAAATATTTGCATATATTAGTAAAACTAAAGCTCAATCAAGTAATAGTAATATTTACTGCTGCATTTTGTGCTTACCATTCTGTTAAATTTCTTCCATTTTAGCATATTATACGAATTAAGTCATTACTGAAATGAAATTTTAATTGAAATTAATTGACATTAATATTAAGTCTTGGTGTCTGAAATTGATCGAACCAAAGTGTTAGAAGAAAGCTTCATAAAGAAAGAAAATCTCATTTTCATTGCGATTGGATTAAAGAAAGTATTAAATTTTTGTCGTTTACGCTAATAAATTATTTTAAGGTTTTAGCTTTCGTATAGCAGTAAAAGACAAAGCTCATTTGTCTGAAAAATTACTCCATCTGTCCCATAGTGACGGTAGAAGTTGATGAACATAATTTGTCCCATAATAACAGTAGCAAAAGAAAATAAATATAGGGCGCAACATTTATAATTTTTAATAATAAAAGTGAAACTTCATATTGAAGAGCTTAAGGTTTTTAATTCTTATATAGCAGTAAAAGACTAAGCTTCATTTGTCTTACAAATTACTCCGTCTGTTCCATAATAACAGTAGAAGTTGATGAATATAATTTGTCCCATTAGTAGCAAATAAATTAATAAATAAATATAGAACGCAACACCTATAATTTTAAATAATAAAAGTGAATCTTCATATTGAAAAGCTTAAGGTTTTAGTTCTTGTATAGCAGTATGTCTTAAAAATTGCTCCGTCTATCCCGTAATAACAGTAGAACTTGATGAATATAATTTGTCCCATAAAAATAGTAACAAAAAATATAGAACGCAACATTAATAATTTTGAATAATAAAACTGAAACTCCATATTGAAAAGCTTAAGCTTTTAGTTCTTGTATAGCAGTAAAAGACAAAGCTTCATTTGTCGTAGAAATTACTCCGTCTGTCCTGTAATAACAGTACAAGTTGATGAATGTAATTTGTCCCATAATAGCAAAAATAAATAAATATAGAACGCAACATTAATATAATTTTCAATAATAAAAGTGAAACTTCATATGCAAAAGCTTAAAGTTTCAGTTCTTGTATAGCAGTAAAAGACAAAGCTTAATTTGTCTTAGAAATTACGCCCTCTGTCTCCTCTATCTTAGAAATTACTCCTCACGTTTACTCTTAGAATTCATCTACTATTTTATTTAACGAATAATAAAAACCATGAAACACATAAAAGTCGAAACTGTTTAATTTAATTGCACTGTTAAAGCCGTTATCTTTTTTAATTCATTATGAATGTCCCGTGCTTTTACTGTTTACGATACAAAATTGTAAATTAATTATGTAAATAGAATTATTTAATCTTTTATTCCCATTAAACTATATCATAAATTTATGATTCTCCTTTTAGTGCATTAATTGTCATATCCATTGTAAATTAAAACTTAGTTCTAAAACTTTTTTTAATTGTATTTTATTTTCTATTTCTGAGTTCGTTATAGTTACATATTATCAGTAACGAAATGTTTAGTCATTTTTAAAACACAAATAAAAATAAAATTATGAAATAAAGGAAGAACGTCATTCACAGAATGAAGAAATCGCTTTGAATGTTCAGTTTCCGAAATAACAGTGTTACAACGAGCATTTTACTTGAAGGTGAAATGGAAATAAGTTATTTATTTGTTATTTAGTTCTCCAAGATGGCAAACTCAAGAGTTATTTTTCTGCGAACGTTTCCACGCATCCCGCCTGCTTCAGAGTGCAGCACATTAAAAAATATATATAGAGAGAAAATCGTTCAATTAATATTTTCTTATCATTCTTGTTTCAAAAGAGAACGAAAAATTCGTTTAATTACATGTGAAAAATTGAAAACTTTACATCCGATACATTTGTAGGTGCTGACATTTTAAAATCAGAAACGTCATTCATATCATTTCAAAAATTCGCAAAAAATTCAGAAATTAAATTATAATTTTCATAGAAGTTTCACTGAAAAGATTTTTTTCCCTCGCTATTCATTGGTGCAAACAGTAAAATTCTGATTTGCTCAGTTTCTTCATTAAACGGAAACATGTATGAAAAATCGTTTAAAGATTAAATTAAAAAAATAATTCGAATTTTGTAAAAATCGCTTTACCACATTGCATTGTCATCGACAAACAGTGTATTCACAAAATTTGAACTTTGTAGGAAGTAGGTCAAAAATCGATGACAAAATTCCACCCACAGCAGTGAACTAAGTAAAAAATTATAGAAACGTTGTTAAGCACAACTGAGAAACATGGAATTTTTCACGAAAAGAGTTGAATGCTTATTTCTGTAAAATTTACTCTTTTATGATTCGAAAACAAAACAGTTTCTTCTAGAAAAATTATTAATTCTTGTCCCCTTCCCAAAGAAGAAACTTTACTTTTATTTGATTGTCAGTCTATAACGGAAGTCCAGAAAACTAAGGATTTAGAATCAAAATCGACAGAAGTATAGTAAATCTGATCCACGACTAAAATTGTTTCAGACTGCTATAGCTTTATTCATAGTGGTGTTTCAGGAAAAATTATCAGCAGAAAAGTAGTGAGGCAAGGAAAAAATAAAAACATAGTCAGACAGAAAGAGAGGGCTCATATTTAAAGAAAGTCACGTGATCCCAAAGGAAGTATTCTGTTAAGTGAAAAAGAAGGTTATGTATTGAAAGACTCGAGCTTTGTATTTGTAGGAACAAAGATTTTGTGTTTTCTGGAAAAGAATGCTTTAAAGACTTTCTCAAAAATGAAGATACATACAACATATAGAGACCTACTCAAAAAGAAAGATTATCCTCTTTCCTTTAATAGCCTGCATTTGACAAAAAGTACTTTTCTGTCCCAAAATTCCTCTTTTGGAAATTCAGAGGGTCCTTCCCCCCACACCATTTTTTTGGCCGGGGGGGGAGAAGGCTGGAAGGAGAATCAATAGAATTCGAAGATTTTACGGTATAAAAAAATCAGTGTTTCAGTCCAGTTCTTACGGTAGTAATTCAAAGTCTTTGTTTTTCAATTAAATAAAACTAATTCTTATATAATTATTTGACTATAATGAATGAATATAGAGACTATGACGATTTTTGGAGTAGGAAGAAATAAAAATTAGCTCTGCCCTTGCCGGAATTTGAACCATCCATCTCCCACTTGCCATTTGAATTTGCTACCCACTTACGCTACGAAAGAACGCAGGGGAGGGGGACGCGATAATTCCTTACATGCCTACGAAATGATTTCGATTGGTGATAACTATGAAATAATTTCGATTCCATGATAAAAGAAAGAATTAATTAAAGGTTAAAAGAAAGTTAATAATAAGTTTCTAATTTATCAAATTTTGGTAATTTTAAAATAATGAAACATTTTCTTAAAATTTTTACTCCGCTTCCCGAAATAACATCATTTACGCACGTTTTCTAAATCATATTATTGATCATCAGAACAGTTTTCGAGATTGAAGTAAATCTTATACTTTAAACAGACTTTTTAAAGGGATTCATATAATGGCCTTCATAAGAAAATTCCAGTTCGTAAGTTCCAGCAGCTTCTTAATTATTAAAAGATGTCACGGTTCATTTTAGAAAACTCGTATTTATTATTAAAATTTTACCTCTTTGGTGATAAATAACCCGGTAGCGTAATATAACGTACCGAATCTAAAATTTTGGAAAAGCTCTATTCTTTTGATATCAAAGTATTTATCATATTTTACAAAATTAATGGAAATGTGTGAGGGAAAAAATATATTTATATCATAAATATGCTTAATTACAAAAAAGGGGGGAGAATAAAACAAAAAATTATCATTCATTAAATTAATAGGATTAAAAAAACTATCATTGTATTAGTTGGATAGTAGTGTGAAACGGGGGGTTCAGGGGCAGGATCTCAAACTTGTAGGCGGATTGCGGATGAG
>KK114933.1:0-34910 GCA_000611955.2 Stegodyphus mimosarum
CATTCAATTATGACGATTCCTTCTTGGTGTTGCAATTTTCACAAACGTGAGTGTACATATAGCGACAACATATAGCGACAGACTAGCTCTCCTCCTTAGCTCTGAAAACAAACAGTCTCCAAAGCCAATGGAGGGCAATCGCTTTTCCTTCCTCTTAAAAGCTATAATTACACACTACAAGATCCTTCTATCACCCTCTGCTATACAGAGAGAAGCATTTCCAAATAGTTTACCCATTTCCAAATATTAACATTTCGACACCTATAAACGTTGAAATATAATTTGTTTTCAGAAGATAAACAATAGCTGTTCTCATGTGTGATAAATAATCTTTTACAAGTGATATACTGATGATGGTTGATTACAAATCAGTTAGAAACTTTCATCTTTTACAAGTTAACTTTTAATAAAAAAGAAATAACCATTTGCAATTTCCGAAAGCTAATTGTAATTTTTCTCATGACGCGCTTCGAATTTTAAAAAGTAAACTATCAAAAATTGTCATACTCGTGGCTTTTACAAAATATTTTCATTCAAAACAAAAGTGCTTACCCAGATATAAGTAGCTTACCCAGATTCGTAAAAGAGTTTCAGTTTGTTCACGTAATTTTTCTAAAAACATTTAAATTCGTAACAGTTTTAAAATGTTAAGTAGATATATTTTGGGGCTGTGGCTTTCATTGAAAGGATAATGCAAAGTAAATCAGGCGCAGTGAACCATTTTTAACAGCATAGCTTCTGTAAATGATCAGGAAAGATTTTAGGAAAGGTTGTAGGAAAACATTTATGCTTACGAAAGAATAAGATTGAAAAGTAAATGTAATGCACCTATTTTCAATTTTTTTTGCCATTAGTTACAAATACTATGCTAGCATTAAGAGTATAAAACAGAGAGCTAAAAAAAAATTCGAAACCCTACAGCCTTTGAGATATTTTAAGACAGAAAATAGTAGTTATCTATTGAAGAAAAATGTAAAAGCACTGACTTTCGAAATTATGTCATGAGAATAATATTTAGCATTTTGTATAAAACTATAATAAATGCCCAACCAGCAACTTTTATCTACATTTATTTGTTGTTGTTGTCTAACAATAACTTGAACACACGCAGATATTTGTGAGCAATTTCTGTTCATGTTATCATTTAATAAGTATTGACTTTCTTTACAAAATAATTATTTTTAGCAGTGATCTTTTGCAGAATTCCTTCATTCTTCTTTTTTTATATTCATCAAAATATGCCCATCACTTAATTGCTTTAAGAGGAACTATGTTTCTTAGTTTTTCTAACATAAAGATCGTCTTGGACAGCACTTTTCTTAGAAACAAAGATATAAAATGTAGCAGTGAAAAGAGGTAATAAAGACCATAAAAACTAAACGTTTAAAGAAATTTGCTAATTACGTAAGTTTTAGAAATGCATTAGAAAAATTAGAATATCAAGTATTTAAACTGTGTGAAAAATAATACATAAGGGGAATTATTTGCCGAAAATCCTTTGAAGAAAAAAGGCAGACCAGTGACAGAGCGGGAATATCGCTGAACACTGGTAGTTCGAACCGGGCTCGAATCCCAGCAAAAAGGCTGCTTCAGGGGCGTTTTCTTGGTTTTCCTATGTGTAACGAGGATACGGGGCAGTTTTCTTTAGAAAGTCCTTCACAAAGACATCCCTCTTTTGTGTACTTTTCCATAGTAAAAGAAAAATGCAATAGAAGAAAAAATTGTTTGTGAATGTGTGGAGATTATTTTAAAGAACAAACATTTCTGCTATGATTTTCATAAAAATTATAAGACAATAGAAGGAATTAACCTTTTTTATTAATGTCGGAAGAGGTAATTATTTTCTCACCTATTTTATATTTAAAAAAACAATTGATTTCTTTCCTTCATCGTGCTTGCTAAAGTTGCTAATAAGCTTGCCCTTGTTCTAAAATCGGTAGGAACTGAAGGTTTTCGATGTTTAACATTTGATCTGTTTAATCATGGTATTTTAATCTCATGAATGAACTCAGCCCTGGTCAGTGATCTATTCCTTTCATAGGAGAGTAACAGCAACATTCGTAATATTAAGAATAAATAAATCAATTTTAGAAGCAAAAGATTTTGCTGTACTATTATCTATTGTTTAAACACCTGGAAGAATATTTTCATCTAGCGATAAATCCTGTTCATTATTAATAAAAAAAAATTCGAGGGCATGTTTTTATTACTCTTTGATGCATAAGACGTTTTATTTATCTTCGATATTATTAAAAAATCATTGCTCAATACAGCAAAAGTAACGAATTCAGTAAGCCATTTTATTTCGATTTCTTAGCAACATTTTTCAATAAGTGTTTCTTCGTACCATGAGTGTCATAAATAAAATAGGTTTCTAATATCTTATGATAATGGTCAGTTGCAAAATTCCTACCTTTAACTTTTATGTATGTTACCGTCTTCCATCTCTCCGCAAAAAAACCAGCTGACTATTAGTTTATAATAATATATAGATTGAAAAGAGATCATATCTATTCCTTTTTTCTTAAATTTTGATTAAACTGCAGTAGACTTTTAAACTAATTTGATGTTTTTCTCCTTATAACAGTTTTACCATAAAGAAGTACAGAAACAATCGCTGGATTTCACAAAATTGGAATAATTTTTGATTTAAGTTTTAATTTTATTTGGTTTTATGAGTAAACAGAGCATATTTAATTTTATGAATTGGTAAGAGTAGGCTGCGCTATTACGTAAAAGAAGAAGGAAGTAAAAGCTTAAATTTTATTAGTATTATTTTTTAAATTTCAGTGGTAAACTTTGATTTGAAACATCAGGCGACAATCTGATGTTTTCAAACTATAAAAACTTTATTTTTTCGTTTATGTTTTTAAAGTATTGTTAGCGATATGAGATGTATAGTATTCATTTCATTTCCTCGGTCCCAATTGTCGTGAATGTTTGATTTTTAATAATTATTCCCTTCGTCCCTAGTGTAGATCCATAGTAAGGACTGCGACAAATCTCGTTCGCTCTTCTATTCCTCCTTGTCTGCTGTTGTTCTTAATTAGTTTGAAATACACTAAATTATTTCCTTCATTAATGTGAGATATATGCATGTGCTATATTTAATAAAATCATAATATGCTCTAAATTTATACACAAAAAAATTACTCATATTATAAAGGAAAATTTTAATACTACAGAACTAAATTAATTAGTTCAAGTACTCATTCCGCTAGACGATAAATATTTTTACTCTCATTCTATTTAAAATACTGCATGAAAGAAATGTTCAAATTATGGATTTTCGACAGTGAATATACTTTTTTCATGGCATTACGCAAATAAATTACTATCAGATGATTCGTCTCAATGCTTGTGCCCGTTCTAAAATTGGAAAATATTTGTTTTTGATATTAAATCTAATAAAGATCTCATTGCTGAACCACATTTAAATGATACTAGTTTTATGAATAATGGACATAATATTTTGGAGAGCTTTACGGATATAATTAACAATTTTGTATTCTTTAATCATCAAGAAGTTCGCTTAAAACGATTTTTTTATTAAAGGGAAGAATTTTAATTTGAGTGGCTGTGAAAGATGTAGATCAATGAAAGACTATCGACACATTTATTACTTCTGCTATAATTAATTAAAATATTAGAGCTAATTTAGTGGAGGCAAGAATTTATAAACGTCTCGTGCCGAACTGTCTTTCATTTGGCTTTGAGTGTTAAGCATTTAAGAATTATTTAAGCATTAACGGCACTGTCCTTTTTTTACTGAAAACTTAGTTTTTTTGCGTATTGAATATTATTTATTCCTTTGATGATTTGTTTAACATTTTGCCTAAGAAATGAAGCCAAGAATTCATTTCCTAGGTTTAGAACGTAATTTTTTGCTGAGGCCATGACATGACGAAAGCTAAAAGATTTAGCAGACGAAACGTCTAGTAAACGGTTGGTGTAAAATGAAGTTGAAAGATATGTGAAATTATTGTTCTAAAAACTGAAAAGAAAACCTCTGCGAATCTGTACTATTGTAACGAGCAATCAATAACAAGTTTAAGAACTTTTTAGAGAAGCAAAATAATAATAATAATAATAATAAATCTGAAGGCTTTCAAATTTTATATTACGCCCAAGGCGACGTTTTCTTAACATTTTATGTGTTACCTTTATTTATTAAATATCATGTTCTTCGCACTTGAACCATAAAACTCAATTCAACAGCAATATAACAAAAAATTTAAAAAGAGCATATCTTTAGAATTTCCGATACACAGTCTCCCGCGCTAGAGATATTTTTTTTTCGTACAGCGTTGCCGTTGCTTGCTTTCAAATCGTTGAGATTGTTAATCAAAAATTCGTTAAAGATTTACAAAATATCAAACAGATAATAAAACAAATTCCAAATTTGGGCTTCCAGATGCCCATATTCGAGTGAAGGACTACGTTATTAAAAATTTGATGTCTCTAGGTACTGCTGTTTTTTCAGAATGCGAGAAGCATACATTCATACAGAATCTTCATTATTTAGTTTCTCTAAATATAACGCAGGACTCTTATATTTGGTGGCAGCGATTTGAAAATTGATTCAGACTTTCATAGACAAAACATAGATATTTCATAGACATTTTTTAAAATATACTATAAAAGTCAGTTATACTAAAAATTTTTATCGTGAAATTTTTTTTATATTATTAAGTTATACTAAAATTTTTTTATAGTGAACGCAAAATGCCAAAACAAAACTTTTGGGTAATTGCCGTTTGGGCTAATGATTGTCTAAATTTCAAATGAAATTAGTAGATTTAAAGTTTTCAAATCTTTATATTAAAAAAATACTAACGCAATTCAAATCTAGGTGTGAATTCTCTATCCAGAATAAAGCTAAAAACCGAAGTTTGTTGTTTCAGATTTATTGCGTTTGCAATAGTTTAACTAATAAATATTCTACTGCATTTAAGATTTTAAAAGCAATATGTTTGAAAATAAGATATCTGTATAATAGAAAACTTTTAAGTTTTGTAGTTCTGAAATCTATTCATGAAATGCTGATGAGCTGAAACTTGCTGGACATTTACCCTACGGCACTCCCACGAAAAGAAAAGCTATTCTTTTGCAACGTTCTTGACAGCTCGCAGCTCCTAATGTTTATGGAGCAATCTATCTCAATTTGGCGGAATCTTTGATCCAAAATTCTAGGAGGGAAGACAACTAACAAAAGAAGTTGCTGGCATTTTTCGAAAGTTCCGTGTTATTTTCGCGACATTTTAGGGGTAGTTGGGTCAAAAGTTAGCGACAATTTTAAAGGCATTTGCAGAAAATAACTCCATAGGCTAAGGGTTAAAGACGAATTGAATGGATCACCTGTCTACGAGTTCCTCGGACTAAAAGCTAAAATGTATTCTTTGCTGACTGACTCCCTGTGGAGAGAAAAAAACGGCGAAAGGGGTGAGCAGAACGGTGTTAAGGAAACATATCCGTCATCTCAACTACAAAGACTACTGTTCAATGAGACACGATCACGGGACATGCAACGTAGAATTGCTAGTGAGAGTCATAAACTATTCACTGTTGAAACCAACAAGGTGTCTTTATCGCCTTATGATGATAAGCGTTATCTGATAGATAGCGTCAACAGCTACGCATATGGGCATTATGCCATTTAATTTTTTTATGTATTTAATCTTTTAATTTTCTTCTTCATAAATTAAGATTATTTAGCGTAGATTACGTAAAGTTTAATGATATTTGGCATATTTAACTTGTATATATTAAATTTAACATATTTTGATGATTTTACTTAATTTTTACTTTTGCATTTAATGTTATTTTGTATATTTAATGTATGTATTTAATTATCTTTCATATTTAACGCAATTTATATATTTAGTTTGTATATAATTATTTTTCTTAATTTTTACTTTTGCAATGTTTTTTTTTACATTGAATGGAGTTCTGTATATATAATCTTTTTTAATTTAATGTTTAATGATATAAATTATATTTAGTTTATAATTTTTTTTCTTAATTTCTTTCATTTTAAGTTTGTATAAAATTATTTTTTTTTCATATACTTAACACTATAGATATTTTAGTATAGTGTTACTTTTCGGCCTCTTGAAAAACTTATGGAAAGCTTACATAAAGCTATGCATAAGTTTTTCTGTTCTAAATTTTCGGGATTGTCGAGGTGCAATTAACTGCACCGGGTGGTGGTGGGGACAATCCTAAAAAAAATATAATTTATTCATTTTCTTACTCATAAGTGACTAGAGATCATGGGGTAGTGCTCTAAAGCAATCATAGTACTACCCTGTGAACTCCTTTTGTTCCAGGTTCGAATCCCGATTTTATCAACTAAATCAAACTGCGCCTCCTGACTTGCACCGCGCACCGCCTCCTGTCGCTGAACTCTCCGTTTCACACTACTCTTACAACATCTTTTATCTCTCTCATTTTCCTATGTGCGCATGGCATCTAGGGATGTCGGATCTTCTGTCCAGTTAGCTACTGCGTTTGTGCATACAGCGAATATGAACACTACTGCTTCTACACCGAACATGAACACCACTACTACACCACCTGACACACCAATACCAATTCTAGTATTGTGACTTCTGAACCACAATTGATTCACATATTGAGTAATAAAATTACTCTTTTTAATGATCCTACTTCAATCAGACAAATTGCCATTGATATCGAAAATGTTCTAAATCAAACATCTTCTGAATTTTCAGCAGAGACTGCAAAAGAACTGCATCATTTATTTGTGAAAGCAATTAATCAGCTTCGAGAACAGAAAAATGCTCAAGCTGCTCAAACTATCAGTGAGCTTAAGATTAATAACGACCAACTTCAGAAAGAAATACAAGACCTAAAACAATTCTGTAATTTTATACAAAATGGATGAGCTTTTTCCAAACAAAGAAAGAGACGTCATAAACGAGCTACTGACTCTTCAGATAGTGAAAGTGAAGATACTTTCAAAACCAAAAATAAATTCCAACATTTAGAACCAAATGATGATACCATGCAAGTCCAAGAAGTAGAGGATAATGTTGAACCATCTACCAGTCAGCAAGATACTAGTGCCTCCACCTCCAAAATAAAGAAAGCACCAGAGAGCAAAAACTCAACAGACAAAAATTCTCGTAATAGCAATAAAGTTCCACCTATTATCGTGGATAATGTGACTAAAGCAGATGAATTCCTTGCTAATTTAAGCAAACAAACTGGCGAAAAGATTATGGAGACACTGAAAGGTGAAAAATTACATATTGAACTTCCTGATGTTGATACTCATCTCTATGTCCACAAAATTATTGAAGAAAAAAAATTGAAAGCGCATACGTTTCGGCTACCTGATGAAAAAGTACTTATAATCATCATTCGGTGATTACCAATAACGATGAACACTAATTACATTGTACAAGAATTAAACAACCAAGGATTTAAAGTGAATTACATTACCTTAATGCGAAATCGTAAAGAGAATAAACCAATGCCGCTGTTTTTAGTTCATATTCCTATACAGACTCTGCTATACAAATCTTAGAATTAAAGCACATTGGACATATGAATGTTACTGCAGAATTCCTAAATCGGAAGCCCGATCCTCTGCAGTGCTACCGGTGTCAACAGTTCTTTCATAGCTCACTCTTATGTACTACAGACTGGGTTTGTGTACGCTGTGGAGGCAATCACGAACCAAAAAATTGTCCTGTCGACCAAAATCAACCAGCTACGTGCTTCGATTGTAAAGGGCTACATCCTGCTAATTTTTCTCAATGCCCAGCAAGACCACAGCAAAAATTTATACCCAGTCAATCTCCTGACAGAAATCCTTGGACTCTGCGAAATAAAGATTTTCCTTCTCTCAACGCTGAACAAGAAGCTAACCAAAATGAGTAAAATTCCGAACTCCAAGAAGCAAATAATTCCCTTTCTGATATTTTCAACTTTGGCTCGTTAAAAACTATATGGACAACAATTACTGAAGGTTTAAAAGAAACGAAAAAACAGAAATCTCCTCTTGACAAAATCGGCATCGTAATTAACATCATTGATAAAGTATTGTAATAGTATTATAGTAGAGTAATAGTAGAATTGGTATTGATGTGTCAGGTGGTGTAGTAGTGGTGTTCATGTTCGGTATAGAAGCAGTAGTGTTCATATTCGCTGTATGCACAAACGCAGTAGCTAACTGGACAGAAGATCCGACATCTCTAGATGTCATGTGCACATAGCAAAATGAGAGAGATAAAAAAAGTTGTAAGCTACTAAAAGACCCAGAATCTTTTCTGTAGATTTACAACTGGAAATCTCACAAGACTTCTGACTGTAGACGACACTACGGCTTGGATAGAACAGGTGAGATTATGAAATACAATGAAAAAGCTGCAAGAGCGGGCCAGCGTTACATTTAATGTGCCTCACAATATCAATATGAGAAGTCTTAAAATTCTTTCTTGGAATGCAAACGGCTTAAACAACGAAAAGGATGAATTGGGTGATCTTATTCTTGAATTGGAACCTGACGTTATTTTGATACAAGAATCGCATTTGCAACCAACAAATAAAGTGTTATATGCAAATTATGCCGCTTTCCGAACTGATCGTACTACGGGACACGGAGGTGGCATCATTACATCAAAAGTGGCCTACATCATCACCTTAAATAAAATCTGTCTACTGATTAAAAGCGCTGAGTCTGCTGAATAAAAGCGTCTGAGTAAAAGCGCGCTGACACTCTTGTCTCATTCGAATCAAGTCACGCCGCGATATGCACCAGTGATCTTCTTCACCCTATTTCGCGATCCTTCTAGACGCACTGTTCGGTAATGATTTTACTTGAGGCGCCATTATAAAGCACCAGAAGCCGGAAAACAGCACGAAACCTTCGCGCTAATTACGTCATACAGCGAGAGTTGAAGAAACCTATTAAATTTAATAATTTGATTTTGTTCTTTCACTTTACTACAAATTTATCACATGGTTAAAAATTGCCTGAAAATGGAACTCGAGGTTTCAAGCGATTTTGAAACTGTCTGGTGGACTATCATGGGATTAATGGAGGAACAAAGACACAGAACTCTTTTACTCCGTTTATTATAAACGTTTATTTTAGATTTTTTAATCTATGTATAGAGGCGAGGATGCGTTTGCTTTAACGGAGAAGAACGTGCAGGGGTGTAGGAGAAAGAATCAAAATTTGTGGTAATTAACGTGCGATGAAATTTAGATAAGCGAGTGCAACTACTGATTTGGGATGTAACTTTCAACTAAAAGTGAGTGAAACATGCGGAGAATTGATGAAACAATATGTTTGAGAACGATGGAATATGTTTAAGAGAAAAAATGGTGTTTTTTAGGTATACATATTTTTCTGTGGGAAAGGGTGTGGTCTTTTGAATAACAATGAATGAGTTTTGATGTTTGACAGAAATCTAAAATTTGATTGCAGTGTTCCTGTTTTAGTCATTTATATATTCGAATTTCAAGTCTTTATGTATGATAGAATTCTTGATGTACTAAGAGGCGTTTTTAATTTGTTGAAGCATCTTGCTCTGAATGACTTAAACTTTGTTCATGCGTTTTCGTCGCAAGGTCCCACATAAAGAGTGTGAAAGGTCTGACTACTGCCTTGTGTAATATAATTTTATTGCTGATGGAGTGAAGGTGAGGTCGTATGTTGTAGTTAGTATAATTACATTTATCTGTACTTTTCTTTTATGCGATTGCCGACGGTAAGTTAGGAATTTTGAGTGACTCCAAAGTACTGTCTGAAGGTAAATTTTATAAAAATAATTTTAATAACTATTTATACTGAAAAAAGGAGGGGAAACGATAAGATCTGCTACCCTCAGTACTGGAAGGCGAGCGTGGGAAGTCATGAGGTGTAGCAAATTTAGGATGCATATACGATATAAACAGAATAAAATGTAAAATTTACACTACACTTTCAGTTGAAAAGAGTGAAAAGCTAACGTGTGAAAAACATGAGTGCTATATCAGGTGGGGAAGCTTAAGTCCCTAGTGAGGTGGGCTGCAAATGGTCTTAGACCACTATCTTCCTTTAATAATTTATAAGCGAAAATATGCAACTTGTTTATGTGATCACAAGCTGTGGCTTTATCAAAGATATTCTTATTTTAGTCTTCTTAACCCCTTCCGATATTATGACGAGACTAGCTCGTCATCGGTGTTTCATGCCATACGCACAATGACGAGCTACACTCGTCATGTGACTAAAGTTACTGTTGAATGTGATAATTAATTTAGTTTAAAATTTCTAGTGTACTGAATTTGGCAACACTTTTGTTACTTGTGGAAATATCACATATCACATATCACTATCACATATTGTTTACCGTTAGAATTTCTTGGTACAAGACGCGGTGAAATTGTTGTTAGTCTGTAAGATTTCATACTTGTAAACAGTTGGTGTGAACATCGGTCGATATATATTTTTGCTAAAAGAAAAAACGTGTTGTATAATAAATACCATAATGGATAAGAGTAGTACAGAGTACGAAGGTCAAGGTCATTGGAGCGATTATGAAGAATTAAAGAAGAAATAAGTGTACATTTACCTGATACTGATAGTGAAAGTAATGATAGTGAAATATTACCAAGGAAGGGAAAACGTGTTAGGCGACTAATAAATGATGATAGTGAACCTTCTGGAATCGCACAATGACGAGTGTAGCTCGTCATTGTGCGTATGGCATGAAACACCGATGACGAGCTAGACTCGTCATAATACCGGAAGGGGTTAACAACGTGTAAAAATGAATATTAATTAAGAATATCTAAGAATTATAAAATGAAACAAGTTTTTTTAATAAAAATTAAATGGTTATTTCATGCACAGTTTTTCATTATTAAATCGTACCGGAAGGGGCTGCAAATGGTCTTAGACCACTATCTTCCTTTAAGAATTTATAAGAGAAAATATGCAACTTGTTCATGTGATCACAAGCTGTGGCTTTATCAAAGATATTCTTATTTTAGTCTTCTTAAATAATCATCAATTAAGTCGAGCTTGAAGTCACTGTACAAAGTCAAATTACTAACATAGTAGTGTGCATAGATACTAATTCTTAAAGTTTTATTTTGCACAACTTGCAGTTTCCTAATATCCTCAACCGAGGCAGAAGCCCAGGCGGGTGACGCGTAGTTGATGAGGGATCTAATTGCTGTGATATAAAGAAGCCTTTTCTTCCTTAAATCTAAATTGAAGTACTTCCCTAGGAGCCGTATAAGTCAATAGATAAACCCGAAAACTTTCCTTTTTATGTCTGTAATATGATCGGTCCATTTCAATCTTTCATTCAAGATCACGCCCAGATGTTTGACCTTTCGCACCTCTGGAACTTCCTCATTGAAAAGTAGGGCTTCCTTATAACTGGAGTTTGTGCGTGTTTTCGCCTAATCACAATCATTTGCGATTTAGTTGCATTTATGGAAATGCGCCACCGAGTGCACCAGCTTTCAACGTCCGGCATGAGATTCGACAATGTCTTGATCGCATGGTTCAGATTTGAGGACTTTACAGCAAGAGCTGTATCGTCTGCATAGCATCCAAGGAAGTGATTTCTGCCGAGCTGAGCGCGAGGGAAGTCCGAGATATAAAATAAATACAGGTTAGGTTATTCAATTATGGCAAAGCACACGAGGGCTATCTGCCTAAAGGGAGGGATGCCTTCGTGGAGGACTTCCTAAGGGAAACTGGCTCGTATACACGTTACACATGGGGAAAACCACGAAAACGCCCATGCAGCCAGCCCGTTCGCGGGATTCGAACCTCGGACCGAACTACCAGTGTTCAGCGTCTTTACCGCTCGGCCGCTGGTGGGCTTAAAATAAATACAATACCGGTCCCAA
Organism: Stegodyphus mimosarum; assembly: GCA_000611955.2. NCBI lineage: Eukaryota > Metazoa > Arthropoda > Arachnida > Araneae > Eresidae > Stegodyphus > Stegodyphus mimosarum. The sequence continues at coordinate 11,884 of KK114933.1, forward strand.
GATTGACCACTGTGGGACCCCGGCATTAATATCCCGAATACTAGAGAAGCCTTCTCCCACTGAGACTGTAAATTTTCTATTTGAAATGAAGGACATGATGAATTGAATTAATTCACGTTCCATGTGCAGACTTATCAATTTATAAATTAACCCCTCATGCCAGACGTGGTCGAACGCTTTTCCCACGTTCAGCATGAGTAAGGCAACATTCTGCTTGTTATGTAGCGCCTCGCCACAGAGCTCAATCAGACGTACTAGTTGTTTCGTTGTCAATAACCTTTTACGAAACCCAAACTACTTGGGCGGTAATAACTCCAAATAAGGCGTCAGTCTAGTGAGAATTAGTCTTTCGTGCACTTTGTCCAGTCCCGGAAGCAAGCTTATGGGTCTATAGACATCCGGTCTGGTGCTGTCTTTGCCAGGCTTAGGCAAAAGAATAATTTTTGCAGTCTTCCATTTTTCCGGAAAATATCTTAAGCAGGCGTTTACAATTCCAGTAATTTTGTGATAATTTTTATAGGCCAGTTCTTGATAGCATTATTATTTATCATATCACTACCTGAAGCCTTTTTAATTCTAAGCTTTTTAATAACCTCCTCGATCTCACTAGGTATGACTGAGCAGAGTAGTTCCGAACAGTAGGGGAGTTCAGCCAGTCCCTAACAGCATAGCACACTTCATAAACGAAGTTAATGTCCTTTGGGATCCTATTCAGCATAAACTGATCCTTAAGATCGTCGGCAAGAACCTTCGCTTTATCTTTATTCTTAAGAGCAATTAAGTTTTCAGTATAATTTGGCTTGTTACAAGAACTCTTACGCTTCAGGTTTCTAGTAAAGATCCATAAAGAGCCATCTGAGGGGCTGAGATTTCGGATCTTTTTCTTCCAAATCTCGCTTTTATGCTGGGAGATTTTCTTATGAATAAGTTTGTTAATTATCTCACTGAAACCTATGTCCCGGCTATGCATGCGAAACATTTTCGGACTCAGGCGAAAATGTTTTGCTTGCACCTCTGTCCCGCGTAGCTTTCCCTCAAAGAACTGGTTTTCGGCTAAGTCAATCAAACAGATCTCCCTAAAAAGGCCTTTAAGCATGCTGTACTAGAAGAAATGACGAGATTATTGACTTATAGAAGCCATGTTAAAACAGGGCAATCGTTTTGTGTACAAATACACCAACAGCAAAGCAGCGTCATAATCATGTAGCATGGCGTTAGAAATATATTACATCGCGACATGAACGACACATTCAAGTCATATCATGTCACCCAACATAACTGTAACATATTATTACAACCATCACTGTAATGTTTGCTTTTTTGTTACCTCACAATTCGACTTAGATATTGCGTGATACTGTGACGTTGATATGTTATTACACTACAGCGTTGATGTGAGGTGACACGGCTATGTTGACGTGACATCGAGTTGCGACATTGATGTGAGGTTACACTGAGTCTTTGATGTAATATCATGGGAACCGTCTGATGTAACATTATTCTGCGATGTTGATATGACGTCACAATGGGACAATGATACGTTGTCATACTGGAACGTTTATATAATGTCTTATAATGGCATAAATGTAACATAAATATATACCAATATTATACTACATAATGCTATACCAAAAACATGAATGTTACACTAAAAAGTGACTTCAATATTAATAGTAAAATTGTTGTCACAGAAGAAATTGCTTTATTGCTGGCAACTGAATTGTTCTCTGTCGTAAGGAAATTTTCTAATCAGTTTCTTAGCAAAATAGATGCAGTAGCCACTTTTTTTTAATCCTGTAAATAATTCCATGAAAGAATGCGAAATGTTGCACATAATTCTGAAATTTCCAAACCAACATAAATATTGAATATCCTGACAAACTGTTTTTTCCTCCATCGTGTATAAATATATAATTTTTCTATTAATATATACAAGGAAGCTAAATTTAATAGAAAGATGGCCCCTCAGAGGTTTTTAAGTTTTTTGAGTAAAATTCTCGCATTTCCCCGGCTCCCCAGCTAATAACCTACATGTACTTTTGGCTAAAAATTTGCATTTACGACTGCGTGTGTATCTGCATACATACTGAAATATACATCTGCGTTATTTATATGAGAAGCAGTATTGTCATTTTACTATTGGCATACAAATGTTAATAGCTTTAAATAGAAAGATCAGTCTACGCCATAAGGTCTTTCACGTTGATTTTTTAATTATCGTGCGGTCTTCACCAGAAAGCGAGAAAAATTACAAGGTGAGAAGTTCGAGTTTAAAATTTTGTTAGAATCTCAAGCCTGTGCCACCATCTGGTGAGGAGGTTTGGATAGTTTGCACTGTGGTCGTTGTGAAAGTGTACGAAAATTTTCAAATAAATTATTTTAAGCACTGAATATAAACAATAATTCCTTAAATAATGTCGTAATGCGGCCTAAAATAATGCTATTTCATCTCTTTTACGTTGTAATATTCAATAAATTAGTAAAAAAAGCTAAAACTGGGTAAATTGGTTTTGAGGATCAAACTGGCAATCGTAAATTTCAAAAACCATTCTTAAACTCAAACTGCATGCGCCTCAGACGGAAAAATATTGATTTACCGTGCTTATTTTCGATCTGTAACAAATTTCTGTTGCTGCTTGTTTTGTATCTGTAACAAATTTGTAATTCATATGCAAATATTAAATTTTAGACTTGCACTTATTGTAACTAAATATTAAATTTTAGACTTATTTTTATTTCAAATAATTCTAGTATATCGAATTAACCATTAAATAATTTAATTTTAAAATAAAATAAACAAATTATGAAAACGTACCAAGTTTTCAGAAAACATTTCCCCGTGAAATCAGACTTAAAGAATAAAAAACAGTGACCTACCCTTTTTCTTATATGTGTTAAATTTTTCATCGACACATGCAGAAAAATACACATGATTTTATGTAAATAATTGCACATTTCTATATTTTTTTACTGCTGCTTGAAACTTGATGGCGGGTCAAGTTTGATAGTATTTCTAGCCTTCGAGAAAAATTACAGGAAACTATCATCAACATGGACTGTATATGCTAACTTCTTAGATCTCTGCGAAAAAAATCTGTTCACATGTAAATATGCTTTCAAATAAAGGGTTTTAAGGAAAATCGTAAATTTATATTACAAGTATGTGACAGATCATTGACGACATTACATACATGTGATGATTACAAAATTTGATAGATAAATTTATAAGAAGATATCGCGGAAAAATCGGATTATTTAAAAACTGAAAAAGAGTACTTTTTGCCGCATCAAGCTATAATTAGAGAAATCAAAAGGCACCACAAAACTTCGCGTTGCCTTCGATGCAGCACCACACGCTGAAGGTAAACCATCATTGAATGATTGTTTAAAATCAGATTTTAGTCCAATAATCCTGTATTTCTAAAGTCTTGAACGTGCCAAAATTCTCTCAGTAATAAAATCCTTGCAAAAGAACAATTTTAGAATGTCCAGGTAACTAAGATCCTCGAAAAATCAAGCTGTAGTGTTTACATTCCAAAAAAGTAACTTTTTTTTTAATTGTACAGGAGCTTGTGAAATCCAGTCTTTTTCTATTGCACCAAGAGATACTCAGGTGGTGGCTGGTAGAGACAAAGTCCTTCACTGCCAAGTGCTAAATCAAGTGGGTTCAGTTCAATGGAGCAAAAATGGAGTTCTGTTAGGTGAATTGACTCATATTATTGTTCTCTGTGTTTTTGTGTGGTGCATAAAAATGTATAGCTTAAGATGATAGTTCTTTAAAGAGAACACATAACCCTGATAGAGTAGATTCTTCTAAACGCTAATCAAATAGAAGTGAAATCAAATAAAACTCAAAGTAACATATACGCAGGAAACTTAGCTTAAGCCTACAGGCAAATAAAGAATCGAAAATAAAGTTCTCAGTCATTTATATATAACACACGAACTGGCTCCAGGTTATATTTCCTTCACTGTCGAATCAGCCATGCAATTCTAGTTAAAAAGAATCTTAGAGTAAGGAGGAGAATTTTATGAAAAAAGTAAAAACCAAAAGTTCTGTATATGTGAATCTTATCACTATATATAATCGCAATTATTATTCTGAAACAAATTGTTGTAGTTTGCAAAAAGAGATAATTATTATTATTTATTATTATTATTGCTGCTTAAGAGCATTTATTTTATTTACATAGAATATTATCCTCAAGATTCGTTCGAAAGTCTGCTACTTTTAAAATAAACTTTGAGTTTGAAAAAGGAAACTATAGGTTTTATTTGATTAAATATTACTCCTAGATATGTACGTTCACTAACAAAATTCTCAAAATTTGGCAAAAGATTGGAACAGGATTATTTAATTTAAGCAATCATAAGTATAGGTTAAAGAAAGGCCAGCACCTGGTGCGTTTCTGAAGATAATATATTAGGCCGGGTCTTGCTACTGTTAAGCTCCACCTCAATTTTGACAGAGAATCATGGGGAGGGGCTTGATTTTCCCACCCCTCTTCTCTACCATAATTCCTCCACCTGTACCACATAACACGAGATGACTTTCGGATCGCGAATCTGACCAGCAGCCAACGTCACAAACTAGCTCACTTTTACCATTTCGCTATGATCTATGAATGTAGGCAATCGTCTTTTTTGCTGCCCTGTGCAATCTCTGCGACTCCTAAATCTTATCGCTCAGTGTGTTAGTTGTAAACATTTTTGCCTCTCAGTACGACCACACAGTTTTCGTCGGTTATAGGCCGGTGCTGTCGTCAGCATAACAGTGCTCAATGCGCTAATTAAGCATTTGAAAGATGTAATTTAATATGAAAATGAATGCTATCAGGAGTAATACTTATTATGTGAATCTAGGAGTACATAACAGTGAAATTCAAAGCATAAAGTGCTTGCACTCATCTTGCTTGGGTAAAGTAAGGAGTTATGCAAATAGTAATAATAATGCTTCATTGATATTAAAATAGTATTTAGCTAGTTTCACTGATGTTAAAAATTTGCAGCTGATACTAACAGTTCTCGAAAACGGGAAAGAAAAAAGAATAAAATGTTTAAATATAATAACTAAGCAGTAAACTTTAATTCTAAAACTGTGCCAAGAGTTAAGCGTTTAAAATACAATAAAATAATGGAATAAAACATTACAAGCACTTTATGTAGGCATTTATAAATCAATAAAAAGAAATGTTATATAAATAAAGTTTATTTATACTCTTTTATCAATTTTGCAGGTTTTAATCCAAACATCCCTGGCTACCCTCGTTATCGTATGATTAGCAATTCCTCTCTGGGAATATTTGACTTACAAATAAAAGACTCGAAATTAGAAGATGATGCTGATTTTCAATGCCAGGTAACGTTGTTACACATAAGTTATAGTACATATTTTTAAAAAGAAAAGATAAAAAATGGTGGAGTAAAAAATCATTTGTAGAGCAACGAATGAGGACGGATGGAATACAAAGCAAAAATCTGACCATAAATTTTGTCTTGTTATATCCATTTTACCCAAAAATAAGTTAAATATTGCATTTGTGAAGAATTCGGTATTTGTAATGATCTAATGTATTTTTACAGTTCTGCGACATATAACATTAAAACAGTTCCAACTACAAGTAGTTTAATTCATATTGCTTTTACATCTAAATATGAAACATCACACGTTTTAGCAATTCTAAGGCATAGTAGCAAAAAAAACTGTGGGGGGAATTTAATAAATTTTTATATGTTACTAATGCTGGCAAAATAACTTATTGCATGTTATACTCATTCTGAGCAAGTGGTTACCCGGATATTACCATCTTTTCCATGCTAGTACAAAAAGCTATATATCTTTTCTCAGCTATTCGACTCAGGATGAAGCTTTATAGCTTAGATGTATAGTTTACCAGAAGATATCTTTTAGAAACAGGGTCACTTGTGGCAGGCATCTAATTCAGTGTACTAGAAGAAATTCTTTACACTATACTAGATGCTTGTACAAGTTAATCGTGTTCATCTAAGGCAAGGGGTCTTCAAACTTTGTTGATTCATGGAACCCGTAGCGCTTTACGGATTTTCCGGGGAGCTCATCCCACCTTTAAAATGTACATTTTAAAATTATATTTAGAATAGCTCAATATGTTACAGATACATCATTGGCTAAAGAGCGCTTCAATCTTTCTAAGCCGCGACTACTAATAGCATGCTTTAAAAGTATTTTAGTTTTCATTAAAAAATGCTAACGTAAAGTTAATTTTATTTGATCATTAATTACTCCTAACTGGAATGCCAAGTGTCACCTACTCTACGTCATTTAGTGATAAGTGCTGACGTTTTTTCACACAAACTGAGCATTGAGCATTGAGCTGAAATGGCATGAGCAGCATATAGCGGCCTCCCCTTTTACTGCTTATCTTGGCGATATGCCCTTAGGCGTTGGTAATTGAAAGATAAAGGTGTAAAAACACAACGCCCTTACGCCGAAGATGGAGAAATACTATAGCACGTGATTTGGTAAAAGTTATATCTTAGACTGGGTTGAAGTCTAGCTGTATTATTGTTATCTGCAATCGCAATTCATATTCAGCGTTTAGTTTTTTCTGAATTTGGTTTTGTTGCTACATACAGTGTCTCACAAAAGTGATGGGACACTTGTGCTTTACAAAAGGAAACCGTAATAAAATAAATTAAAAAAAAACATGTAAAAATTTTTTGTGGGTGTGTTTCATACTTAAATTTAGTAACAATTATTACATAACATACATTTTCTCAAAATATTAAAATATTATTTTAATAAAAAATGTTTAGAACGCAAAAAATGGCTCAAAGTGATGGGACACCGTTAGACTATGCAACAAAAATCGTCTAAAAATATTTTTTGGGGTTTTTATTTTTACTCAAAAGCAATTGTCAATAATTTATAAAATCGTCTGCATTATTTCTTTCCAGTTTGTTTTGGAATTTTTGTGTTTTTTAGCTCTGTGCAGCCATAAATGCTAAACGAAAAGAAACTTTGCCTGCAATTCGAAAATTAGTTATTAATTTGCATATTGAACGTGGAAAATCTATTAGAGAAACTGCTGAAACATTTAACTTGAGTCATTCAACAGTTTTCAATATCATTAAACGATATAAAAAGAATCATATGATTCAGGATAAAAGAAGACCTGGCCGACCATCAAAGCTATCCAATAGAATAAAGCGAATTATTGTTCGAAATATTAAAAAAAATCCAAGAATGAGTGTTCCTAAAGTTTCTGCTGATTTACAAGCATTATATGGAGTAATTGTTAATTCTGAGACTATAAGAAGAGTAATTCGATCTACTGGATACCACGGTAGAGCAGCCAGGAAAAAATTCTTCGTAAGTGAAAAGAATAGAAAACTCAGACTGGCTTTCGCAAAATCCAACATAAATAAGAATTTTGATTACTGGAATGAAGTTATATTTGCTGATGAGAGTAAATTTAATATATTTGGTTCTGACGGTAGAATCTTGGTGTGGAGAAAATCCAGGGAAAAATTTCGCAAACAGAACTTGGTGCCAACAGTAAAACATGGTGGAGGAGGAGTTATGACATGGGGGTGTATGTCGTCCCCTGGAGTTGGTAATCTTGTTTTTATTGACAGTATAATGGATCAGTAAAAGTATAGTGGCATATTAAATCAAAATTTGAAATCTTCAGCACAAAAATTGAACCTTCATAACGATTTTAAATTCTACCAGGACAATGACCCCAAGCACACTGCTTTGAACGTTAGACTCTGGCTGCTGTATAACTGTCCTGAAATAATAAAAACACCACCACAATCTCCAGACTTAAATCCCATAGAGAATATTTGGCAAGAATTGGAATCAAGAATTTCCAAACACACCATTTCTTCAAAACAACGATTAAAATCGGTGCTTCAAGAAGGATGGGGTAAAATCACTCCAGAAATCACAAAAAAATTATTCGAATCCATCCCAAGAAGATTAAATCATGTTTTAAAAGTAAAAGGAAATCCAATAAAATATTGAAACCTTTTAAAAAGTAAAATTTTTGGGTAAATATTTGGTGGAAAAGTAAGTGTCCCATCACTTATGTGAGCCATTTTTTGCTCCGTTCTAAACAATTGTATTTTTATTAAATTTATATTTTAATATTTTGAGAAAATGTATGTTATGTAATAATTGTTACTAAATTTAAGTATGAAACACACCCACAAAAAATTTTTACATGTTTTTTAAATTTATTTTACTACAGTTTCCTTTTGTAAGGCACAAGTGTCCCATCACTTTTGTGAGACACTGTACTTGAGGAAGATTTTTGACTGAAATGCATTGTTCCGAATGACATTAAAATGTCTGTATTTTGTTTTTGTTGCCACATACTTGAGAAAGATTTTTCACTTGAATGCATTGTTCCGAATGACATTAAAATGTCTCAGTAACTTCTCAGGGTCTGTTTGGGTAAATTCTACGTACTCTGCATTAATCTACAACTAAAAATTTAGATGCTGTTCTTGCTTAAATTTAGATTTTAACGTCTGTTTATATATCGATGAGTGGTTCTCTTTATTTCAATGGCAAGATTTCTGATTTATCGTAGTACATGAACGGATTTTTTGATCGACTCATACTTAGATTTTTGTTACGGGAAATATTCTCTTACATTATTCAGTTTAAAAGTATAATTTTTGACACTGTCGTTTTCATTCAATTCACTTTCCGTTTGAAAACTATTCAGTTGACTGTTCAGATTGTCTTTGGCATATTATGATCACATATTAAGTATTAAAACTAATCTATAACCAAACGTATCATTATATTCCTTAGTTAACAAACCCTAGTCAATTGGTGTGAGTACTTTACAACTTTCTTTTAGGATTTTATTTTGACTCACGGAACTCTGAGGCTCCCCGGAACACAGTTCAAAAACCACTATCTAAGGTCTCGGAATCGGGCACGCCTTTTTCCAACAAGTTTTATTAATTCTCACTTAAGATACTACTGAGAAAGTTATGGATATGAGAAGGTTATCGAAATGCCTCGGCTAATTGGAAGTTATCTGAAATTTAAATCGTGATTCAAAAATAGAAAAAGAAAACGGATCAAGTATAGAAACTTTTCTGTACATATCACTTGCAATAATAATTATAATAAACGGAAATCTATATAATGGGTTGGCAACTAAGTAATTGCGGATTTTACTCATAGATGGCTTCAGTTGAATTTTTAGGTTTGCAGACGTAGTACAAATGTAAAACACATTTTGTTATTTGATAGTTGGCAATTCAGCTGTGAATCAGTAAAAAAAGTTTTTTGATCGGTTGCGTAGTTTTCGTTAGGCGTTCGTTGAAAAATGGAAAATCAAAAGGAACATTTTTGTCATATTTTGCTATTTTATTTCCGCAAAGGGAAAAACACATCGCAAGCTCATAAAAGGTTATGCGGTGTTTATGGTGATGAAGCTTTAAAAGAACATCAGTGTCAAAATTGGTTTGGCAAATTTCGTTCTGGTGATTTTTCACTCAAAGATGAAAAACGCTCTGGTCATCCAGTTGAAGTTCATGACGACCTAATCAAAGCAATAATCGATTCGGATCGTCACAGTACAACACGTGAGATTGCAGAGAAGCTTCATGTATCACATACATGCATTGAAAATCACTTAAAACAACTTGGCTATGTTCAAAAACTCGATACATGTGTTCCTCACGAACTGAAAGAAATGCATTTAACGCAACGCATTAACAGTTGCGATTTGCTAAAGAAACGTAATGAAAATGATCCATTCTTAAAATGACTGATAACTGGCGATGTAAAATGGGTTGTTTACAACAATATCAAGCGGAAAAGATCGTGGAGCAGGCCAGGTGAACCAACTCAAACAACATTAAAAGCTGATATTCATCAAAAGAAGGTTTTGTTATCAGTTTGGTGGGATTACAAAGGAATTGTCTACTTTGAACTCTTACCACCCAACTGAACGATCAATTCTGATGTCTACATTGTACAACTAACGAAATTAAACAATGCAGTTGAAGAAAAGCGGTCCGAATTGACAAATCGAAAAGGTGTTGTATTCCATCCTGACAATGCAAGGCCACACACATTTTTGGTCACTCGGCAAAAATTATTGGAGCTTGGTTGGGATGTTTTGCCACATCCACCATATAGTCCTGACCTTGCACCATCTGATTACTTTTTGTTTCGATCTTTACAAAACTCCTTGAATGGTAAAAATTTCAATAATGATGATGATGTCAAATCGTACCTGATTCAGTTTTTTGCTAATAAAAACCAGAAGTTTTATGAACGTGGGATTATGATGCTGTCTGAAAGATGGCAAAAGGTCATTGATCAAAATGGGCAATACATTACAGAATAAAGTTATTTAGTTCCATGAAAAAATTGTCTTTGATTTTCTAAAAGAAAATCCGCAATTATTTAGTTGCCAACCCAATAAATCTTTCGAGTGTGTTCAGAAAGGCGCATTTCTTTACTAAATGGTTTCATGAGAACTTCTATAAAACAGATACGTAATAGATGCAACACAAATTATGGATGGTATTAAAGTGTCTCGAGAAAGGATATGCCTTTTTATGGCTTGTTTAATGGTCATAGCTTTTACTTGAGGCAGGATTTAGCAGATTAATAAATGTTAGAAATAAATTGTTTTATGACGATTAGTTGGGGAGGGGAAGAGGACCTTACTTTTCTAACTTCTGTTAACATCGATGCTTAAATTTTAGCAGGTATTCTTGAGCTAAGTAGATATACTAAAACGCAAGAGGTTGGGGCACTATCCAGAATTTTAATAAATGGAAGAGCTTCAGCATCATATTATGCTAATTTGTTATAAAAATAATCTTTTCTTATTTTAATTGGTTCGAAAACTTTATATTTTAGCAAGTCTAAGTTTCTACAAATTGTGTAGTGTAGCGATTCTCAATCTGAGTTCCGCGCCCTTAGGGTTTAGGGCTACACTTGTACTTCCTAAGGGCTCTTCTATCACTCTAGAAAAATGAAATAATGACTAAGAACTTGGATCATATCTATGCGTTTGTCGTCAACTACAAAAAGTTCATACCAGTAAGTTAATCTTAATACCATAGGCCATTTGTAAATAAAATTTTTGATCAATGATGTATTAAAATACAGCACACCCGAGGGCGAGTTTAGAAACATACTCAGTAGAAGCAATTATTAGTTTCGGGATTGGTCCAATTGAAGTTAAGCAATTGTAACAATAAATTACGATTAAAAACATTATAAAAGTCTTTAGAACGATAATAATTCCAAGAATTCCTGTGGAGGCATTCCTAGAGCTGTCTAAAGCGTTTGGCAGGGTTTGGAAATATAAACTCTTAAATAAGTGTAACAAGATTTTGACAATAGAGGCAGAGCACTGCCCTGGATCTCGAACTTTTTGAATCACCGGAACTTCTGTGTTAAACTACAAGACAGCTTTTCAGGCTTTTTCAAAATGCATCAGGGAATACCTCAACTCTCTGTACTGAGCCCCATCCTTTTTTCGTTGTTTATTTCAGGCATAGGAAGAAGCAGCTATCGTTGTAAAGTCGCACTTTTTGCTGATGATGTTGTAATCTGAAGCAGTGATTCCGGCATAAATAAACTGGAACTTCAGATGAATAAAAGTCTGGTAGCAGTTTGAGAGTTTGCAGACACCCACAAACTTAATTTTAATGCTTTCAAATCCTTCAGCTGCCTCTTCACTACAAACAGACATCTTTATAATTATTCTCCTGACATTACTCTGAATGGAGTGCGCTTGGACTGTGATAAACACCCTTCCTATCTCGGGTTCACTTTAAATCCCGACGTGAACTGCAGTAAGCATATCGAGAAATTGGTCGATAAAGCTGGAAAAAGACTTTGAATCATGAAGTATACCTCGAGTAGAGACTGGGGTTCTGACGCCATTACCCTTAAAATAACCTGTCCGCCCTGTCCTTGAATATGGTTACCAAATCTATCAATTGGTTCAACTACTAAATTGAGAAAATTGAAGAGAGTACAGCTCAGTGTGGCAAGAATCATCACTAGTCTTAGAAATAGTTGCTCAAACGATGTTGTTCGCTATGAGGCGGATACCCAGCCTTTGGAAATGTGTTTTAAGGTGAATTCCTACAAGTATTTTAACAAGCTTAAGAGTTTTGATCCTTATCCTGACCTCAGCCTTTATTTTAAACTGGACAAACAATAAACGCCTAAAGCGAAACAGCCCACTTAGTTATGTGTGGAATTCGGATTTTATCAATTTAAATGTTGAAAGTAGTAGTGTTCAGGCGTTTTGCTCCAGATACTTCTTTTAATCATGTTAACATCCGTGAGGAATTGTCGACTAATATGGTCAAACCATCACCTGGAACTCCTCAGGCAAATGGCTCTTGAAGTCATTAATTATATTCCAGCCCAGATCCTTGTGATATATACAGATGGAAGTAGATCAGATAAGAGTAGAGCAGGGAGTGGCATTTATTTTAACACCCCTGAAGGAGATATCAGATGCAGCATCAGAAACTCTGATCATTGCTCCGTCTTCAGATCGGAACTTATCGCCATCAGCAAAGCACTTGATTATGCTCTCTGTTCAAGTAGTGACTTTATATGGATTCTGACAGACAGCAGAAGCTCCATTCAGTACCTTAAAAACTGGCCTAAGATCATGAATAAGACCGGTCAGGATATTGTATCTAAACTTTTCGAGCTTGGATAGCGTAAATCATATCTCTAGTGGATACCTTCCATGTTAGGGTGTATGGTAATGAAACGCCTGACGATCTGGCAAGAAAAGGTTGTGATCTCCCTACACCCACTTCTACTGATTTATGCCCAACTGAAATTCATTCCTATTACAAACATAAAACTAACGTGGCATGAAAAATTTCTCCTATTCACCAATGGTATTTCGCTGAACAACCAAGCCTGTCACTTCTGAGTAAAACATCTAAGTCTATCCAAATGGCCAGGTTCAGAAGTGGGCATCTTCGATGCATGAAATTCGAAGAGGGAGAAAAGACCTTAACCTCGTGTGCTTGTTCCCTCCCTGCCTCTCCCGGTCACCTACTGGATTGTATACGCGTCTTCCTGAGACAGCTGTCGGCTGAGCAGGACGACGTCAGCGATTTACTTGTGAGGCAAGGTCTCTTGGACTTGGTGTAGGCTTTCCTGTCCCAAGGGATTTGAAACAACAACACGATAATAACTGTAAGTTTGAAGAATTAAATCAGTCTTTAATATTCACAAATAACACACATAAATGTTGCGGAGTTAAGAATAAATGCAGGAAAAATAATTTCTGAGAGTATAAGGCGGGGACATCACATGATGTGGGTTGGCCGATAGCGATGGAGGAAAGTCCTGAGACCACGAACTAGGTTTTAGCACAGTATGCGATTTAAAATAACAAAATCCTACCTTTGTAATAACAGTAAATACGAAAAGTCTTGATTAAATAGTAAAATACAAGTTAATAAGTAAATGTGCACGAAGTCCATAAGCTTTGTCAGATATCAAAGTTCTATCTTTGTAAGATTATAAGCACAGGTGAGTAAAATAAGTCTTGAACAGAAGATGAAAAATTAAATAAGATGAAAACTAAAATATGTACACTAAACCTACCACCATAATGCGTTATGATGTATAGTTCGTGGTCAACATGGTCTTAAATGGTAGAAATGATATATACAATATATATAAAAATGGCAATATGATATAATGATCTTGTGATCTTCAATCTACGACTAATATCGACTTCTATGAGTCTTGATTAGTAAATCAAACTGATTGCCATAGGCCAATAGCGGTAGTAATTAAGAAATGATGCCCTCTGGCATCAACACCCGGAGGCGAGAAGGATAAGCATAATCAGATTAGCAATATTAAACTGGCATTGTTACATCAATGGCATTTGAACTTGAACTCAGGCAATAATCTTTAGAGTTGCAGGAAGCAGGAAATCATTCTGTTAATGCATGGCATACTACGGTAATTTTATTCCCGACATGGCATAAATCAGCAGTTTTAAGGCAAAGAAATTTAAGCAAAATTAGGCAGGATGTTCGTTTAAACTTAATTAGCAATTAACATACAAAATCAAATCGTTCTTAATCATGAGTTGATAGCAACTACATCGTTGACATCGTAGCTCAGAGTGAGCTGACAGTCAAAGAACCCGAGATGATATAATGAAAAACTGGCTGAAAGTAAAGAATAAGAAACAAACACAGAAAAAGTAAGGAATAACAATAAAAAAATTTGAACTTATACTTTGAAAGCGATAATATCCCAAGATGAATTTCGTGTCTAATTTGAGATATTGTATTTAGTAAGATGAGGAAAATTTTAAATTGTGGTTGTTTATTGGTAAAGCTAATTACATGAATCTTAATTTCCGAAGCCGTAAGAAAGCAAAAGCTTTCGTTACTACAATAGTTCATTTCAATAAAATAACTATAAAATTTGCAGGTCGGACCAGCTGAAGATCAACCACCACTGTTTGCAAAAGCTCATCTTACTGTTTTACGTGAGTATAATGTTTAGTATATCTTTTCTCTTGTCTAGTTGTTATAACTCTTCAAAGTTATTTGTATTTCAGTTTATTTGGGCAAAAGCTATGGCGTGATGACCCTTTCGTATAACACAGGTTATTTTAATAGCACGGAAATTTGGAACTTGATGAAAATGCTAGTAAGGTTTTGAATGCTTGTAATTTATTGGTCAGAAAGTATTGGTTTTTACAGTCCAATATCATATATTTGCGTTTTCCTAGACTGATTTGATATTTGTACACATATCTTTTAAAAACTTAAATACTTCTGAAAAATTTTAAGGAAATAATATTTCTTATAAATTTCATTAATCATCAGATAATTGCTAATGGAAACAAGAAGTGTTATTTAGGTTCCGTCTGGAAGATTTTTTTGAGATAAAGTGAACAGAAAGTTTTCTCTGAAGTCAGTCAGGAAGCTATTTTACAAAACACTATCAAAGAGAAATTCTCGATTTTTGAAATACAATGATGCGTTTTGTTTGTGATGTATGTACTTCATGTCAAAGCACTATGGAATTTCAGAATCAAGAGCTCTGACTTCAAAAGGGTTTAAGAAATTGAAGATCTAAGTTGTGATGAATATTTGTAGCAGTCACTCAGGTGCTCCAAAACAATTCTGCTGTCTTAAAAATGATACACTGGTTAGCATAAATTAAGGAAAAATCACAAAAATAGCGATAATTCCCTCAAAAATAAGCCAAACCGTGTAAAATTTGAATATGTGGCCAATTAAGAGTAGCTGAGTAAAACTGCAATAAGCAAATTAGTGGCGCTGCACTCAGAATGCGTCATCTGCGAGGAGCATAAAAGTCCATGTTTGAGAGCAAGCCCACATATTTCACTGTGATAGTGACATCAGAAATCTGAGATAGCCAATTCGTAGCAATGACCTCCAGGCATCATTTGTCTGCAGAACTACGATGGAGAACCATTGGGAGACTAGAGCCACGACAAAGTCAAACAGAAGTGGCCAGATGGCTAAATGTGAATTCTTCTGTGGTTTATAGATTTTTGAGGAGATTTCAAAGCACAGATTCGGTATCTAGGAGGTTCAGCCAAGGACGGCCAACTGCTACAACGAGCGCCGATGACCGATATTTGACATAATGTGCACGCAGGAATAGAACCGCTACTTCGACTCTTCTTAGATCCTCCCTTGCTGCAGCCACCGGAAGGTTGGCGTCAACGTCAACTGTTCGTAGAAGACTTCACGAGGGTGGTCTGTAAGCGAGGCGACCAGCCATTTGCGTACCTCTCGCGTCACGCCATCGGAGGGACCGTTTGCAGTGGGCACGACCACTACCGGGTATTTAAGGCATTTCTCCCGCCTTCTTGGAATGGTGTAGTGGTCAGCACCCTCAGCGCGTGTTCAAGAGGTCTGTGGTTAGAGTCCCTGCGAGGGCATTGATCATTTTTCATCTCTCCTGCTTCAAAAATACCTGATGTCTCTACAACCTAAGGGAAGATCACTGATTTAGATTATGCCATTTGTATTAAGATAATTTAAAATGATAATTAGTTTTCAATTCCCAATCCCATTTCTTACCTGTTGATATTGAATTTAAAAATTTTCTTACAGTGCCTCCAACGTCGATTAAGATCTTCGATGTTTCTGATATTAGTGATGCCAATGAAAAGCGTATAAAGATGTCAGAGAGCTTGTCGATAGTTTGTGAAGTTTCCGGTGGCAAACCCGCTCCCAAGGTTCTGTGGTACAGAAATGCTCTTAAGTTATCTGAAGGTAATTGCTCATTATATTGTGAATGTCTGAAATTTCGTTTGATTAACAACTTCTAGTTGAAGATTTAATATATAAATGACGTTAGCATAACGTTTTGCACAGGAAATCCCATTTCATTTACTAAAAGTACTGTTAGACAGCATAAATTGAAAATTAGAGCTTAAAATATAATTTTTAAGCGCAAAACCTGCTCATTTAAAGTAAAGTAAAAAACAGTAGGGGTAAAAATTTACACAGAATTGTCTTGAATTTAGCTTATAACGCGAGCATGGGGTAGAAAAAATTAAACTATTACCTTTAATTAAAATACTAAATACAGATTGCAGAATACATTAAGAAATATTTAGTAGTTTTAAATTAAATTTAATTCAGAGATACTGTGGCCACAGGGAATAAGTACTGCGTAACAAGAAAGGAAATTAATGCTTAAGATATCGAAATTTGAATTCAGATTTTAAAACATGATGTAAGAATCAATATCTGAGCAAAACAAAAAAGGCTAACAGAAAGTAAGTCTCCATTGTCAACCATACCAACTTCTCCCACTAGCACGTACAAGCCACAAAAGGAAAATGATAAGCTCCACTGGCTCTTACCTCCCAAAGCATGTAAAAAATGTAAGTTAGTATGGTTGTCTAAAGAATTATTTGACCACCATACCTGATGAACATATTTCGATTCAATTCTGGAATAAATGAATTATAAACACTGTAATATTACCGTTGATAAAAATGAACTAGGATTGTAAAGCCTCACATAAAGATCATTTCACAGTGGTTATGATTTCTTTTCTTTAGTTAGGATACATCGTGAAGAAGTTTATCGCACCTTTGCAGATTTTCTCACGGAGGATACAAGAATGAAATCTCTGTAGTTTTGAGAGTATTATTTTTCACTCAACATTAAAACACAAGAAACTCCAGACTTTTATAAAACTCCCTTGACAGAGAAATTTCGCAAAACCTCAGATTTTTCAAAAGATTTCTTTTATTCCTGCTCAATTAGCACAGGAGACATAATTATGTAAACAGCGGTGGCAATGAAATCAGCTTTTATCTTTCTGCCGTAGCTCAGACAATGGATTTCAAATAGTGTTATCACATACGTCGACGCGGGACAATAGGAGACATTTTCACCGGAAACACATTCTCCTCCCAGTGGGCGATTCCTGTCCAGGGTAGCTACGAGAAATATTTTACATTAGAACCAAAGATGTTTTACTTGAAGCTGTGCACCTTATAGGTTGTTTCCAAAGCAACTGCTTTTCGCATAAGTCAACCAATTACATATCCCCAAAAGATTCTTGAAAATGTTACTTTCAATGCTGTGTTGATGGTAACTTGTAGATCAGTAAAGTTATAGTTAAATTATATGACCTTGGCAACTAGAACCTTGGGGAAGAGCCTAGCGAATATTCACTCCTCTTCTTACAACTATAACGACAAAGTCAAGGAAGGGTTAAAATACCCTTTTATTCACTCAAGAAGTATTTGACAGATGGCCCCTTTCGGGCATACAGGAAAGCCTCCACTTGAGCTTTGACGTAAGATAGAAAATTAGGAACTAAACTAATTCTAAATAACTAAAATTTAGCCGAAGCTATAGAGAAATAACTAACCGCGTTGGCCCGTAATTAAACCTCACCGGCGAATATTGCCAGGCATGTAAGACTACGGTCGAACCTAATAAGGTAGGCTTAAAGCAACGACATGCCTGAAAGCAGAAGACGGTCTCCTTAGAACTTCTGAACTCGTCTACGGAAGTGACTAAACTTCCCATAAAATACTGCTTCTATACCTATAACGCGATACTGAAAACTCATTCTAGCAAGGAGTTGTAGGAAGAAACGAGATATTAAAGGAAAGGGTTTCAAAATTAAAAATAACTGTTAAAAAACTAAATTAATTCCTACAACTGTGACGTAAGTATAACATACCAGAGCATATATAAAGTATTTTGAGTCTTCAGCGAATACAGTATATGCTTGTTACGGATTCTAACCACCACCCGAGTTAGGCTACATTGACTTAAAAAAAATGTTAATCTTATATCGAAATAAAATTCATAGCTTGATATAAACATCAGATTAAAAATTAAATATTAGTTTCTCGACTTTATAGAAAAACCTGGTGTATATTAAAAATAATACCAATGGAAGTTCAGGTAAACCTCACGTATATATTAAATAACTCCAGGTGTTTGGTTCGAAAAACTCCAGGTTTATGGTACATGTTAAGAAGGAGATAAACAGATAAACGTCACAAATTCCCTACTTCACTACAATCATCTAATTTACTCAAAAATGTTTCATCATTATATAGTAGAATATTTGATTAACCAACTAAGACGACTTGGATAATTAAGCCTGCTTCAACGTACAGAATTTATGCTTTACACTTCCGCTAAAATTCAGTATTACAGTTGAGTTCATATTAGCTTTTGAATGCAGGAGTAGTACTGATATATTTTGAAATATGTTTTATTACACGAAATAACTGATGTTAGCAATTGCTAATGAAATAAAAGGAAATACATTGAACTAATATCAAGTATTTGTTTAACGTATATTGATTTATAAAATTTTTATGCTTAGTTTCAGTTCTAAAATTCTCTTTTAAATAAATAAAATAATAACAAATACATATACCCTTTTATTCACTCAAAGAAATATTTGACAGATGGCCCCTTTCGGAATTCCAGAAAAGCTTCCACTTGGGTACCACACAGTACCTATACTATTCCTTCTGGTCTTTAAACATAACATTAACTCTTCTGGAGGGAAGATTTTGTGTTATCATTTTCTTTTGGGATTCAAAGCTACATAATTAACAGTTTGGTACCGTAGTGACTTGGATAATTAACACTTCGATAAACAACGTTACATAAAAAACTATATTAAATGCGATCGCCATTTGATGTAATCACGCTTAAAATTATCATCCGGATAATGTCATTAAACTGTAGAATTCCGAACTTTTCCCAAACACGGCAAAATCAACATCGGAGAAATTTACAACCCGCCTGATAAACATCTCACTGATTAAGATTTGAATACATTGCCCCTGATAAAATCCTACTATCCTTGAGAGGACTTCAATGCAAAACATACCGGTTGGGGTTGTTGTCAGACCAATTAGAAAGACAGACAGCTTCGTAACTTTCTCACCAATATTTCTCACCATATGGTCTCTACTGTCCTGAAACTTAACACTTTTCGCACCGTCCATCACTTTCTAGATCATCCGGGATCTCTTTCTCAATAGCATCTGCATAGCCATGCCAGTTGAAGTTAAGGAAGAACTAAACTCAGATCATCTTCCTGTAGATGCAAGACTTATTGCCACTATGTTTGAAAACACCAACACCAGAAAAAGTCCAGATTAGATGGTTTATTATAATATTTTAAGAATGTGCCATTTACAGCTTAAAAACACGCAGGAAATTGACACAACTGTCAACAACCTCACCACCGACATCAACAACACTTTTAAAGAAGCTACGACCGAAACTACGAAGCTCATAAAATTAATTGTCAGGCGAACCTTCCTCAGCACACCAGACATCATATTCAGGAAAAGAGACACCTTAGGAAAGCCCGGAACCTTACTTAATATTCCATTAATAACTTTAACAAAAAGTTAAACGTCTGATTCAAACTCACAAATATGAAAAGTGAGAGAAGAAAATCTCCTCACTCAACACTGAAGACGGCAGAAGTTCCTGGAGATTTATCAAGCAACACAAAAACAAAACTCCCATCAGCACCTCCATCTACAACGGAAAAAATTTCTCTTTCACACACCAAGATGGTGAGAAAGCTTTCCCCACTCACCTGGAACAACAATTTAAAAATAACCTAACTCCCAAACAATCCGGTTAATGACGCTCTTATACGCTATCTTATTCCTGGTTCAACGTCTCTTCTTCTAGCAACAGTTCAGACTTTTAGCCATTTTACTGAAATTATGAACATAATTTAAAGACTTAACTCCAAAACGTCTCTTGAGCACGACAAAAACGAATAACCTGATACTCAGAAACTTTCCTGCCAACATCATTTAAATCAGTCAACAAAAATTAGCAGTATTCTCAACGTCTGTCCCTACAAAAGCTGCTTCCTCAACACCAGGAAACACGCAGTAATCTAGCATATGATACCGAAGCTGGGAAAGATAGCACCAAACTTAAGGTTACAGAACTATCAATCTTCACCCTTCTTTGAGCAAGATTCTACAAAATGTCTTACTCAAGAGAATGTCCTCTTATCTGGATGCTTTTCCTAAAGAACAATACGGATTCAATGCAAAATTCTTCACTATTATGCAACTGGCGCGTATTATTAAATCTCCTCAGCTGCGTTTCGCAACAAGCTGCATACTGCAACCCTCGTGTTGATCGTCGCAAAAGCTTTCAGCCGCGTCTGGCATGAATGTTTATTCCATACACCTATCATCAATAAATTGCCCAGAGAGATTATTCTCATCTTTAAATCTTTTCTCACTAATAAGATTTCTACAGACGAGCAGAAACAGACTGTCTCTACCCATCTGGAATATTGAAACTGAACTTAGGGCTCTGTCTCTACGCCAATTGGCCTAGTTAATAGGCGCTAGATGTTTCATAACCTGACCCAAGAAAGCCCTTCTCCCATGTTATATGTACGACCCGAAATGGCGGTTAAATCCCTAAATGTTAGTAATGCAATCAAACAACTTCAAACTTATTCCAGCAAAATAGAAGAATGATGTGCGAATTGGGAACTCTTAGAATTGGAAAATCTGTATTAACCCTGGTAAGTCACAGCTTCTCATCATCAAGCCGCGTGAACAAAGTATCAACGTATATTATAATCAGCAATGTTTAATATTAAAATTTGGATAACGAATTTCTATCAACTGTTTGTTTAATCATTTTTACTATTAATTTATTTGTACTTTTTTTATTTATTTAATCGCTTCGAAGTATTTAAAATTTGCATAGAGCGCGTAAAGAATAATGTTCCGAATCTCTGCTGAAGGCGATCTCTTAAGACTTAATCAATCATCGAAACAGGAATCAAATTTATAAAGCTGTTCAATTTAAGTTCTCCACCCCTTATGCAAGATAAAAGTCTTGAAGAAGCTACTTGTAACCCAAAGGAAAATTGAACATATGAAACGAATTCTGAATAGCTGATAGACAGTTTTGACACGTTTGAAGAAGCTCTCAAGCTACGAATGCTTATAATCAAAATGTTAAAATCCATTCATGTGTAATCTATTAATGAGGCAACAAGTTAAAAACTGGTCTCAAAACGTAAAGAAGAGAGATTTTATCATAAGAATTTAAATTTTTACATAATGGCTGTCCATTAATAACGAAACTCTGTCTTATTTTGAATTAAAATGGTCCAACGGGTACTTAGAGCTTAAATATATTCGTGCGTTTATTAAGCATTTCCATTAATTTAGTTAAATTCCACGGACCTCTTTGAGAAAATAATTTTTTTGTTTCTAACAGCAATGGCGTTTCTGACTTTATTGTTATTGGTGCAAAAATCTTAAATGCGATTATTCTAGATCATTTTCGCTTTTTCTACCCAAAGTGTCATGTATTGTGTACATTATTAGTATTGCAGAATAAGACTGACTCAATATTTCATTTGAACAGTATGAAAAGTATAATTTAGTTTAGTAATAAGAAACAGAAACGAAAAAGCAGGAATATAAAATTTGAAGTTCGGTTTTAAATCATAACAATATACCTTATCTGACTGCACTATTCAAAATTTTAAGTACAAACTCACTACTCAGTAATCCGAAAAGACTGTCAAATGAGTTTGGGTTCCGTCTGATTTGTTAACTAGAAGTAGCAAAGTAAATGTTAAATATTTATTAGCATGTCGACCTGACATTTAATAAAACTGTAATAATAACTGAAACAGAATTCCGTCTGCTTGCAGATGATGTTCAGCTTTCTAACAATCCAATTAACTTGCACGAATTCAATTAATTACTCACGAAAAATCACAGCAAGCAAATCTTCACCGCCAAGCTAATTGCAACAGTTAGCCTAAGCTGTGACACGTTATGATAAACTCTGAAACTTGATTATTTTTTATATTTAAACTAATCTGCATTTTGGCCTAAAGTATTGTTGGGTGCGTACCTGTTCGTAATAGATTGAATGTACACAAGTCCGATGATAGGTTGATAAAATTTACTACATCCAAAGAAACACTTCAGAGTTCTGAAACTTTCGACAGAAATATTGGTACAACTCTTCCCACTATCACATAGCAGAGTCACTAGTTACTAAGACTTACTAAGAAGATAAACACAACGCAAGGCAAAGCGTATCTAAAACACGAAGCTTTCAACGGGTATCTCAACAGTCCGACGGCACTCTGAACTAACAACTCAAAACAACAACCGAGGAACTGCTACTCTCTTTGGTCTCACATAGTTTTTATCCGGCCGATGCGATATTTCTAGTACTTTCTGCTTCTCGAAATTACTAGAATTAATATGAGGGCCAAGTTACGGTTACAAACAGCATCAATTACAGTTTTTCCAATTACAGTACCTATTACGGTGATACAAAGACCGAACCCAAATGTCGCCAAATGGTCGCCAAGTTTGGAGACAAATATTAGTCGCGAAAACTATTGTTATTGTTTGGGCATATCTCTCCAAATTAGCGAGGTAGCCATTTAACCAATGTTAAACTGATTTGCCTCTGTATTCTTATTTTTCTGG
>KK114933.1:34987-70244 GCA_000611955.2 Stegodyphus mimosarum
CATGTTACGTTGTACGCAATACAACAATTTCACATATATTTCACTAAAGTTATCTGTCTATGTATAAAATTAGTAACAGTATATTAAAACAAAAGTGGTAAGATAATTGATCAAAGTAAAATCTTACGAGTTTAAATGAATAGATTTGCTTCACGATTATTTTTTTTTATTACAAAATATTTAGCAAGGAACGAATACAATTATTCGAAAATAACTTTTCTGAATTAAGTATGAAAATTTTTAATAACTATGTGTATGGTAAGCGTTTTATAAATTTGATTATCAGTAGCTAAAACCGTGTCTATGTGAAACGTAAATAAGAATTAAACTAAGAAAATCTAAATTTTGTCTCCTTCAACTTAATATGAACGATATTCTACACATGTTTTCTTGGACTCAGAATAATTCTAAAAGCAAGACTTTGAATCAGGTGAGTAGTTAGTTATACATAGCTTTGATAACGTAAAAAGAAAATCTATGTTATCAGTTAACTATAGAGATAGGAGTAAGTATATGTTTACCTATACGCAATAAATATTGAATTTTCTTCAATTTTAAGCAATTACTGAATATTTTCCAGATTCTATAGAGACTGAAATATCTAATGGAGAAGATGGCCGACAATCAGTGAAGTCAACACTGAGATTGAATCCATCACCAGACGATAATAAGGCTTATTATTCTTGTGAGACTTTAACTTCGTTCTCTTCTCCGAGATTAAAAGCTGGAATTTATTTAGATGTTTTGTGTGAGTGCCTTTTCTATATTAATAAAAATTCATTAGTAGGAGTGAATAAATTAAATTTTGAAATAAGTGCAATTCAGAATTCGTGAAATTTTGTTTGAGATTGTCAGTTTTTCTTTTAAAATAAACTTAACAACAATAATTATATTTTGTCGGATAATCAATTTCATGAGGAAGGTAAATTAGTTGTTGTTTGTTTAAATTTTATTTGGGAAAATATTAGATATATGCAAAAGTTCCACCCGCCTTTTAATCGAAAAAGGAAGATGATGAATACTAGAAGTAAATTATTTGGCATTTCAGGTAATTTTCATCATTTTACTGCTTGCATCCCCTCTTGGCATCTATCTAACAACAGGTTTATTCCACACCGATAAAACTGTTCTAGGTACTTCCGTACTATTGCAACTATCTTAGCACAATTTGGTGGTTTCTTACGGATGAAAATGTAAAAGTGACTTAGCATGTGCAAGTTGATGGCTTTCGCCCATCCTTTTTTAGAAAGATTCCCAAACTATTGATATTTATAGTAAGTTTGGTAAAAATTATGTACGTTGGAAAGGAAAACATACTGTTGCATGCGTACGGTTTCGCAATAAACTGAATGCACAAGTCCGATATAAAGTCAATAAAATTTATTCTTAACTACTAAAACGTTAAATAGAACACGACTCAAAAACGCAGAGAAAGCCAATCCGATCTCACCACGAGTTCGCTACAATCAATAGCAACACTAAGTAACAACTGAGCTGAGATAGTTTCCTTCGGCTTTTTAAAGCTTCTTTATCGTGAAGGAGACCATTCTGGAAATTTTTGTTTTCTGGAGGTTTCTGGAAAGCAAAAGAGTACAGTTACGAGATATCTATTTATTAAATGTTAAATGGGCGTGAGCCTGTACTTTACTTTTCCGGCGTAGCTTTCTTTTGAAATAAGTCTCGTGCTGCATTATACTGGGATATAAAACAATTTTAATTACAATTTTGCTAATAATAGCAAACTAAATACAAAAACTGTAACAATACTTTAGCAATATAAAATACAAGTATGAGTTATTAAATAAGGTTTATGTCATGCATTATAAAAATAAAACATATTCTTCTTCGAATGTTTCTGTAATTTTTTTTTCTTTATTCTTCCCCCGAAATACACTGCGATCTGTTTTCATTTGAAAAAACATCAGAGAATTGCGAAGACTCAGCTTCGTGCAATCTTCGGCAACAGCGGCTACCTAGAACACGCATTTCCGCGTTGTTCCTTTCAGAAAATGTGCTTTCCATTGATTGATGAATTCCACAAGCTTGTCAGGACTGAGTGTTCAGTGCATATTCTTGGCAAACATCTTCGTAAAACTCCTTAAGTCCTGATCTGGAACAGGGAGCTGAATGCAGCTATACTCTGTGGTAGATACTGTGATTCAGTGGTAGAATAACTGCATTTGAAAGGGATTTAAAATCCTCTTTTATTAAATCAATATTATTTACAACCACTTCCCAACTCGGGAAGTATACAGAAAGTAAAGACCACACTTGTGTCTAAAATGAACAATCAGATGAATTTAAAACTAAAGCTAAATAGAAATTAAATAGTTGTCGCTCACAGAGCTTATAACACGAGGTTGGCCTCTAACTAAATGGTGCGTAGCAAGATTTACTAATACTGACGCACTTGGATTTATTTCAATAAGCAATCACGTAAAGCACTATGGCTTAGAATTTAACTGCTAGCTAGTCAAGCTAACGTCGAATAGAGTAACCGTGATCTGAGACTAAAAGATTTCTCACACTGAAAGGTTTCTACCTTTCGTTTATATATAACTTTGACTCCACTTCAAATTAGCATAAAGCTGAAAACGCGCGCTTCTTCTAACGGGAAGTTGAAAATGGGAAGAGACAGAAAGATTTAAATTAAAATAAAACTTTGTTAGTTTAACTAAAACCTTACAAGCTCATATTTTAAAACTAAGGCAACAAATATCGCGATTTGTGTATAAAAACCGTTGGAACTTGGAATACAGCAAAGTAGAACACACACAAAATGTCCGCCTTGCTTAACTGAAACGATTCTTATGAGCCTGGTTGCCGGAAGAATGGTGATGCGCATGTTTGCCAGAGTTTACCGCTTTCTGAAAATTTGGCTACTTTTACTAAGATGGTTGCGATGGCACATATGTACCCTGTTCTGCTTTTGAGTCAGAAAAGTCTTTATAATGCTGTTTTTCCATCTTCAGGAAGATTGCATCATGGAAGAGTTCTAGAAAACAAGGTGTTCCGTAATGATCCTATGAAAAAGTAGCGTGTAGTAGAGTTCGAAGGCATTGCTGAATAGGTCAACATCTCAGAAGACTTCCTATAATATTTGCTGAGTGATTTAAACAGCATGAGGTCCGGCATTATTATGATAAACAGTCAAATGGCGAAGCTATGTATAACATCCTTGCCAATGACAAACGCTTGGCGCTTATCAGGTTTTCAGTTCTCCTGCAAGTTTGTCCAACTGTTTGCAGTAGAAGTCTGCATTTACCATTTGGTTATACCTTAATAGATCATTCCCTTGACTTTTTATCAGCACTTCTGAATTCGTTTTGGAACGCAGGCCTTCTTTTGCTGTTGATGACGACACAGTTCTGTAACTTGGCACATCCTCCTTCAATGATTGACTCTGCACTACAGCACATATTTTTATCCACCGTTACAACTCGTTCCAGAAATACATCCTTTTGATTAACAAGAAAGCAAAGAAACACCACCCTCTGACCTCCTTATTACCACATGTCCTGAGCTTTCACCGTCTTGTTGCCTTCGGGCTAAATTTCACCGAGCCGGACACGTCGCGCCTCGCGCGACATCCCTGCAATACCTGCCTGCCTGACTGACTGAAAGAAACATAACTTCTACCTCCGCTTTCTCTTCCGAGATACACCCACGTCCGGATTCTTTTATGTCATGCGCCCTAGGGCTTTATTTCATGAACCGGCATCGCTGCCTAGGCAGTAGCCCGGTATAGCAGGTATCCAGGTAAAGAAACATAAGCATTGATTATCTTCTGTCTTAAGTGCGCGGATATCTCCTTTGGAAATCATTGGCCGAGCTTCGTCAGAGATCTAAGTGCTTGTATTCATTTTTCGAATGTACTGTATACGAACAGTACTGTCGCTATGCATGTGGCTCAGTTTCTATGATTTTGTTCAAAATTCATCAGAATCTGTTGATGGGCTTCCAGTTCGTGAACCACTGAATACATGTGTTGTCTCCTGCATCTTCTCCATGCACTTGACAAATACCATGGCAAATTGGGGTTACAGTATTAACTATATCAAATTTGTAGAGGATACCGCTCTTGACGTACTTCTGATCACATGCCATTTTAAACCGTTAAACTCAGGAATTACTCTGATCACCTGTGCCTTTTATGCTTTGCTGCCTACTCTTTACCAGCAAAGGATTTCAGTGAGTTAGCATTCATCGTCTGTGACGTAATTCCTCCAATGACAATTTACATTTATGAAACGGGTAGATATTTTGCATACATCTGATATATTATGGGTGAAACAGAAAGCGGCCAAAGAAAGAAAAATATTATAAAATGTGTAAGAATTTATTAAATATATTTCTCGTAATATACAGCGCATAGCTATGAAATTGTACAACTTTGTCCCATAAATCGTTACTTATTTTTTAAATTTTGATCTTACTGTATTTAGAATTTATTAATTTATGTATGTTACATAATTAATTAAAAGTCTGCGAGATGTTATATATAAGCTGAGACATTCAAATCGTCGAGCCCGGGAATCTTGAAAATGATTTGGTATTTATTTTTAAAATACCAAATCTTTAACGAATGAACGAATTTTTACTTCGTCCGAATATTTTGAATCGTCCGAATCTTTAATAGTGGACGAATTTTTACTTCGTCCGAATCTTTTGAATCGTAACTTAATAGCAGTTAAAAGTTTTAACTCAAAATTTTGGAAAAAAGTTTTCATTAATGTTTAATAGAAGCGTTTATTCGAAAAAAAAGAAAAAGAAAAGAAATGCATGTTTGCAATTTCAGTAGGTCTGAATCATCAATATCCCATCATGGCAGTCCTGAGAGACACATTCTTAACCTTCTGGAGAAAATAAATGTCCTATGTTTTTGCATTTCTTTGGAAAAAGATTCAACTCTTGAACTATTCCTCTCCTTCGTATATGTACTTAAAATCATTCTGTGAAAACTTAAAAATTTTAGTTGTTACGCAAATACCTTTTGCCAAATCAAATTGACAAAACTAATCTCAAATTTCAAGAATTATAGTTTCATTTACTATTTTAGTTTTACTTCATTTACTATATATGTATCCTTTTAAGAAAAGTAGCCATATTTTTAAATCTTCTTTCTTAGCTTTTTTTTTATCTAATCTAAGATTTCAGATTTCGTTTTAATTAGGAAAATTTAAAGTTAAACAAATTTATTTTCTTCTTTTTTTTTCTCAACCTATTATTACTTTTACATAAAGGATTAATTGTTCGCCCTCAATCCTTCATGTAAGTAATTTTAGGATTTAAATTTTCGATTTAGGATTTCTTCTCATTTTTAATAAAAACGATTACACAAAAACGGCAAAGTAGAATTTCTGACACAGAGCAGAAGAAACGTTATCAGTGCAAACAGACTGAATCATTTATAAATAAAAACAAAAATCTGATGTGTACACTATATGACTTCCTTGTACGGAATATTAAATTATACGCATTTTTTCCTGCATTTCATTTAAACTCATTTCCTCGAATTTCATGACAGATATATTATTCATTCAATTAAGTCAGTTCTTACTTCGCGGCAAGGCAAAAATACACAAAAACTCAAAATATCTTTATTAAAAATTGAAAGATATAAAAAAAATTAAAATACCAAATACAGTTAAAAAATGTTTAAAAAATTTATAATTACAGTTACAGTTTCTACTCAAAAACAAGCAATTCGGCGAAAAGGCAAGAAAGCAAATTTTTCGGCGCACAAAACTAAAAGTTTCGTTTTGGTCCCACTCTGCAAAATGACACTGAAGGTGCAGAACTAATTAATTCACTAGTCTGCTAATTTCAAAATGTAAAAAAAATATGGCTGCTATGGTAAAAAAATAGGCTTAGCCGCATTTAAACCACTTTTAAATTGTTGATAATTCTGCAACTATTGCATGCAGATTAACTAAAGTGATAAAAACCTTAACCAGCAGATTAGAACAACATAATTCAAACATTTTAAAGCAAAAAATGCACAATTTACCAACATACAAGAATAAAAAAAACTGAGCTCACTGAGCCTAGTGACAGAGTGGGTGTATGCATATCTATATCTATCTATCTATCTATATATATATATTGTAACGTATTTGGCAGTTTTTATCGAAATAACAGATGAACTTCTTAGTAAATCATAAACTTTATTCTCAGTTCACGAAGATAAATAATTTAAATACAATTTCTAAATGTTACAGTTTTACACTCCAGCTTTTACATTCCAGTTTCTTCCTCTATCAATTTTTAATACATCAGCTACTCGTAAAACTTTCAGAACTAACAATCTTTTTAAAACATTTCTCTAGTTGCTCAGCAACGGTTGCACGAAACAAGTATGGCGTTGCCACTCCAGTATCAATATTAAATTTGGTCAGGGCGATTGCAATCAAAGAGGGAAGTGCACAATTACATGTTATAGCAGTCCTATGTACAAAATTTCAACGTTCTGAGGCTACTCATTTGAGAGTAATACGAGGTGCATACATCTATGTAGGTACAGACGCCACGAAAAAATCTCTTCTCAATCACTTTAAATCAGTTTTATAATTCTTTTGGGGAAAAAGAGTCCTTTATTCTGCTCTTACATACAGATGTCATACAAAAATATCGTTAAAT
The DNA here is from genome assembly GCA_000611955.2 of Stegodyphus mimosarum. Lineage (NCBI taxonomy): Eukaryota > Metazoa > Arthropoda > Arachnida > Araneae > Eresidae > Stegodyphus > Stegodyphus mimosarum. Next base: position 41,627 of record KK114933.1, read on the forward strand.
TGCATTCGATAGCGGTCAAAATGGATATTTTCGTTGAAATATGAAACTCGGAAATTTTCGTTATTGCAATACTTTTTTTTTTACTTCGTACAGGGAAGTATAAATAATAGTTTGTAACACCGTAGTACTGTGTTATTATTGTATAAAGTACTTTCTCCTTCCCTTCCTTATGTCTTCGTTGTGTAATTGGACACATATTCGGCACGTATTCGAGAAGTGAAGGGTTGGAGTCCCGGCGGAGACACTGCACACTTTTCTCGTCCTCTGCTTCAAAAAATCCTAATCTACAAGTGGTGCTCGAACTAAAAAGTGGTGGAACAAAGCCTAAACTAAAAGTCATCACTTACCCAGGATTTGGGGATTGGGTCCTCTAATCCCAGTCACTCGTTAAAAGGGGGAGTATGTAAGGTATTTTCCCCTTCCTTTTTCCATTCCTCCGTGGTATTTGGAAGCACGCGTGATGGATATTCAGGGATCAAATCTCGGCTAGGGCATAGCGCATTTTTCACTTCTCTTGCTTCAATAGAGCTTAATAAATCTACAAACGAAATAGGTCATTCTAACTTGAATTATTACGTTTATGGAAACTTTGCCGGAAATTCACGAAATTTCTCTCAAAATACATCTCCTTGCGTCAGATTCTTTCAAGAAAAGAAATTTCAAATTATTTATTTGCAAGCGCAAACTCTTTCATTCAGTTAACTTTTGTAATGAAGAGCAAAAATAGGGTTTCTCATTAATATGGAAAATTTTCAAGAAGCCGTATAAAGCCAACAAATTTGCCTATTACAGCGTTCGCGTCTAAAGACTTTTGCAACGTCAGCCAAAGGGGCAATTTGTCCAGAAGGGCTATTAATTTCTTTTTGGAATTTTGCGTCGGTTCACTTTTCAGATTGTTACCACCAAATATTAGAGCCCCGCACTATATTTAAAGAAATTAAATAATGAAGAATCTGCGTGAATGTATGTAAGCTTCTCAGACTGTGAAAAAACAACGGTACCTAGAGACATCGAATTCTGAATAACGTTGTCCTCCATTCAAATATGGGCATCTGGAAGCCCAAATTTGGAATGTGTTTTATTATCTATTTCATATTTTGTAAAGCATTTATGGTTTTTTTATTAAGAAACTCAACGATTTCAAAGCGAGCAATGGCAACACTGTATGGGGGAAAAATTATCTCCAGCGCACGAGACTGTGCATCGGAAATTCTTTAATTTGCTTTGAAAATAATGTCATAGCAAGTTTTCTAGCTTATTGTTTGGTTTTACGATTTCGATGAACTTATTTTAAATACAAAATTTTATGATTTATATCTCTGATTTCTGGCGGCTGATTTTTAAATTGACAGGTCTTTTGCATCTGTTGAGCTTAAAACTATTTTACGTGTTAAATTTGAAATTTGCATTCCTAGCTTGAATTTCCTTTTTAATCGTTTGATTTTTATATTTTAATATTTTTAAATATCTTTTAACTTTATGAAATTTTAATATTTCGAGATGTTAGTGTGTTATCTGAAATTTTAATTTTGCAATTTACGATTTATTCATTCTCTCAGTTTTTTTAATACAGTTACTGCTATTTTTGATCGATGCAAAAATAATTTCTTAGTTTATTTTTTAATTGAATAGAAATAAGTTTAGCTTTTCCCCCCCAAATATTGAAGATATGCTGTTTTTAAATTATTTTGCAATATTGCTGTTGAACCGAATTTTACGGTTTAAGGGCGAAGAACATGATATATAATAAATAAAAGTAATACACAGAATGTTAAAAATAAGCAACATTTTGCCGTAATATAAAATCTTAGCTTTCAGATTTTCTACCCTCTCCCCTTCTCTTTTCTTTTAGTTATTGGGGGAAACAAATTTTTTATTCCAGTGTCAAGGATAGATAACAGTATTGGTATCGCATTCTGAATAGAATGGGAAGAATTGAAATTACTCAACGTTTGTTTGTTTACGTACGTCAAAATATTACAATGTTACAAATAATGTAGCAATTATTCTAACATTATAATCAACTAAAACTGTTCCATGTCGTCTTATAGAGATTTAAATGTGCACGTTTTCGCAATTTTAATGCCACAGCTCTATCAAGTGGGAAAAAAATTAAACTTGTCTTACGCCTCCGTCCTCTCAAACAAAATTCCATCTGTGTAATTTGTCTAACTACAAACTTCACTTTTATACAAAAGTTCGCTGATTTTATATGATTATTTAAAGGGTGGTCCAATTTATGTGCCACCTTGTATGGATATTGAAAAGGAAGTTAAATGTTAACAGTAACAAATAAATAAGCAAACTACGATATTAATGAATCAGTAGTTAGCCAAAATTGATAAAAATGTTACTGGAAAGCAAATGGTCATATCATCAAAAAAGCTGCTGCGTAGATATTAGGAAAGAAAATTATCTACTATTCCTACCTTTCAGAAAAGTCAATGATGTATCACTGAATTCACTCTTTCACTAACGGCAAAGAATTTGAAATCGTTCGTTAGAAATATAAATACGGAAACATGGTAAAATATTTTAACTTTATATAAGATCATTTCATTTTATTCAAAAAAGCGAGAATATATCATTAGCCTAAAGGGACGTTAGTCACGAATCGGATATGTCTCGAACACTTAAATGCGTCGAGCACTTAATGCGTTGCATCAGTTTTTAAAATGTTGCCACCGAGCATTATCGCACTCTATTATATTAAAAAAATTAAATAATGAGGAATCTGAATGAACGTGTGCATGTTTCTCTCGCTGTTTAAAAACAACAGAAATTAGAGCCATAAAATTTTGAATAACGTAGTCCTCTACTCGAAGATGGGCGAACTGGAAACCCGAATTTCGAGTTTGTTTTATTATCTATTTCATATTCTGTAAAAACTTAACCGAATTTTTGATTAACACTCTTTAATTTCAAAGCGAGCTATGGCAATATTGTAAGTAATGAAACATTTTTATCTCCAGCTTGCGAGACTCTATCGGAACTTCTAAAGAATATGCTGTTTTTAGATATTTTGTGATTTTGCTGTTCAATAGAATTTTATGTAGTGTAAGTGCCAAGAACGTTGATATTTTATAAAAATTATTTTAAAATATCTGATCAGATTTTATATTACACTCAAATGGGATTTTTTTTTCCATTTACATACACATACGCGTTTCGAGACGAGCTGATCTAATTTCACTAATCTCCCTGTCAGCTAAAAATATTTTAAAACAACATATCGTTAGAACTTCCGATAAACAATCTCGCGTACTGGAGATAAAAATGTTTTTTTTTTTTTTTTTCTCGTACGTTATTGCCATTGCTCACTTTGAAATCATTGAGGCTTGAGTTTGTTAATGAAAAATTTGTTAATTTTCTAAAAATATGAAATAGGCAATAAAAGAAATTCCAAATTCGGGGTTTCAAGGTGTCCATATTCGGGTGGGGGAATGCATTATTCAAAATTGGATAGCTCTAGATGCCGTTGTTTTTTCACAATGAGAAAAACGTGAGCACATTCATGCAGATTCTTCATTATTTAATTTCTTTAACTAATATACAGGGCGATAATATTTGGTGGCAACAGTTTAAAAAGTGTTACGTTACACTTGGGAAAAGCCGCGAAAATGCCTGAGCAGCCAGCCCGTTTGCCTGGAATCGAACTGAGGTTGGAAATACAAGCGATTTTACCTCTCGGTCGTTAGTAGGCCCGCATAAGAATAAGAATGCCTTAGTTGAGCACAGGGCGAAACTGGCTTGTATTCACGTTACACACTCGGAAAATCGTCAAAACCAACCATGTTCTTTCGTCTGAACTCGAATCAAGGTTGAACAACCAGTGCTGAGTGGTTTACACCATTCGGCCTCTGTGGGGACGGGCACACTCTGGTTTGGTTTATTTAATTATGGCAAAGCACATCAGGGATGTCTGCCTAAGGGGAAGAATATCTTTGTGGAGAACTTTCTAAGAGAAATTGTCTCATATCTATGTTACATATGGGGAAAACCACAAAAGCACCCATGCAGCCGGCCCGTTCTCCGAGATTGAACCCTGGACCAAAATACCTGTGCTCAGCGATTTTACCGCTCGGCCGCTGGATGAGGGTACACTCTGGAAATAATTCAAGCCAATATATAATAGACTGATGAAGACCATTGGGTTCTAAAAAATGAGAGCTTGTCATTAAATTGAATATTTTTGGCGGTTTCTCGTCAGCTTCATATAATTATGGGTACTTTTAAAATGCACCTTTTAGGCAACTTTGGGCTGACTTTTAAGAATGTTTCCACCCGTTCCCATTCATTTGAACAATCAGGTTATCTTCAAGTCCTTTGACGAGAGTGCACATATCATGCCCTGTTTGCTCCCTTTGGTGCTCCTTTTATAGAGAATAAATTATGTGTTTTTCAATCATGGCCTTTAACTGTTTATAGGCTTCGCCACTTTTAAGGCGGGAAGCTGTGGTCTGCTTTATAGAGATGCATAATAATGGGCCAACATTGCCTGCTATGAAGGAGACGGGCAAATTACATCCATGCCTTCTCCGGAATTCGAACCGGGCCACTAACCACTTTCTTATGTAAGTGGTTTCGAGAATATAAATATGTTGTCAGAGATATTTTAGTCCTTGCTTATGAACGGTTTTTCGTAATTCATGAACATTCTATTCCTATATCGAACAGAGTCTTTTGGTTTCGTTTGAACTATTTTTAGCTGCTTCTGTGGAGTATTTATTTAAGAGATTTTTAGGTATTTATTTCAGATATTTTTCAATAATATTGAAGACATTGATAAAGAATTCAATTTCTAGTGAAACCATTGATAAAGAATTCAATTTCTACTGGAAACATTGATAAAGAATTTAATTTCTAATAAAAATATTTATAAACAATTCAATATCTATTTCAGATCCTCCAGGTTTTCCTACTATTGAAGGATACAGAACCAATGAAAAAATCAGAGCTGGAGATTCTGTCAACCTTCGTTGCATATCTCGCGGAGGTAATCCACTTGCTCGTCTCATATGGACTAAAGACGGAGAATATATTGATCATTCTTATTCCACTTCTGACTGGGAAGCTATGAATGAAATTTCTTTTGTTGCTAGCGCTTCGGATGACGGTGCTGTTTATAAGTGTTCCGCTTCCAGTGTCATGACTTCTGAGACTATGGAGAAATCCGTCACCCTTAGTGTGCTATGTAAGTAAAACTTTTAGCGATTCTTTCTAGGACTAATTTATGATGTAGTGGTAGTTCAGTAAGATCAGCTTCTCGATTAGTGCTTAGTTTTACTTACTGCTAAAAGCAATCTGTGTTGAAACCGTGCTTAAAAATAGGCAAAACTCAATCTTAGATTTGCATTCATTTCATACACAAATACTGCATGATGGAATCTGTATAACTTTACGTTTCATGGCATCTTTCAGTTTTCACAAGTCTTAGGGACTGAATGTGTACACTTTAGGTTTCGGGTAACCCCAAAACTGGAAATCCATCAGGAGGGAGTCGGGGAATTGCAATGGCCGCGAAACAGCAAAGTTACTGGAGATAATTATATCCCTAAAGTCTGTTGCAGCACTTGCCGAACACATGTGGCGGTTTGAAGAGGAACACAGTCTTGTATCCGTACAGGGCCATTAATGACATTTCACTGATGCAGTTCTGGAATTACGTAATTCTGCAACATTGTTTTGTACTGAGTACTTGTGATGGAGCACGTTTTCCTACCGACGGAGGTGACCTCTTCCAAGAAGTATGGATCGAAGACGAAGACCAACGTGTTTGTGATGCCGCACCACATGGCACTATATGTAAGAGCGCTGGTGCTCCATCGTGAGGAGTTTCCCGAACCCGGAGAACGAAGTTCTCTTTGCTTATGTTCCCAGTTAAGAAGAAATGCACCTCATCCATCCATAATATCTGCAATGACCACCTGCTAGCTTCATCAAATCAAATGACAAAAATATTCACATTGACACAAAAAATTCGACAAGCTGTTGCTCGTGTTCAACTTGCAACAGCTGGACGCGGTGGATTGGATAACGGAATATGTGCAGAACAGAGTGCAAAAGCTTGAGGACTGAGGTTTTTGTTACATCAGAACTGCAGTCAACACTTCTTGCAGTATGCAATGGACCTACAGTAATCGCATTATGTATTTCCGCAACAACTTCAACAGGAACACATGGTCATCTGGATCACGGTCTATCACATCGGCATCCAAATTCTTCAGTTTTTTTACCAAATCATGTTCGAACACCTGATTGCAGAAACAGCCTTCCCACACTGCTTATTAACGGTTTTCCACAATCAATGCTTTGCACACAGTCTTCTGTGATTGGTCTTCTACTGTGAATCATGCAGCATGTTTCGATGCATTTCTTCTCTGTGTCATTTGTCCTTTGCAATGCCTTTCTTTGCAAATGTTTTGCGCCTTCAAGTTTCGTCAACCGTGCATCGTTCCAATGCCATTTATGTTTTTTTCAATGCGCTGATTAATTTTTGCAGGAAAATGTGGTGTTCCTTTCGAAAATTTCGAAGCATTTTCGCTATAACCGTAACCGTGAGAGCTCTATTTTCTAAAATCATTGGAATCTTAAGAACCATACCTACAAATAATAGTATTTTAAATTTCCTCTCGATTGCTTATGTGCATAGGCTGCTAGGACTTCATGCATCGGGGAATTTTTTATAACCACCCTGCATAATGAGGTGAATATAAATTATTAAAAAAAATGCTGCACATAACTTAGTACAACAAGAACTGCAACAGCGGACCTCATATCCTCTTTTCGTCTGTCACTAAGCACATGAAAAGGGCAGTACTAATCATAGCACGATACCTCATCAGAAGAACTTTAAAATCAATATTTGAACTCTTCTATACGAAACTAATCTAAAAGGTCTGCGACCGTATTTCTGTCAGTTAAAGTAGCAATTATAGGATGGCAATATTACGCATAGCGGTTGGAACATAGTGGAGGAATCGGAATCACTGTTAACAGCCTCCATCGGAATTTGATGCAGTGGTGCTACTCCACACTCTTTGTCATCTCACCTTCTAAGGAACCGTGAAAAAAACATTGTGCGTATATTGTTACGAAATGTCCGGCCGCGGTAAGATAGCTTCCCCGCAAAGCAGGTTTAGAGTTGCCAGAAAATGGCGAGGGAAGGCAGGGTTGCCACATTTGGCGAGAAATAGTCCATTTGGGGACAAAAATTGACGATATGCCATAGACGGATGGAGGATCTCCTGGAACGAAATCTTACTGGTTTAGCCCAGAATGTTCTCGAACACAAGCCAAAAGCTATATAAACCCTGCTGGTACGCGGAGAGTTAATTAGCGTCTCGTCTAGCGAGTTGATAGTCAGTCAGTGAGCGAGTGTTTCGTAGTCTAGTGCCGAGCTGGTCGTCGAGTGCATCGAGAGAATCTCTGAGTGTATCGCGAGTTAGTGCATCATCGAGTTTTATCTTAGAGTATGCTGAGCTCCGAGAACGACCGAACCAAGTCGGGAGCTGTTCTCTAGTGTATCGTCCAGTGCATCACGAATTGTAGCGCTGAGTGTCTCGAGAGTACGTAGAGTTCCGACAACAACCGAGCAGAGTCGGAGCCGTACTCTGGTGCTTTGCCGTGAAGCTGTCTTCACCGCTATAGCTTGACAGCCTGAAGGTGGTGCCGCTGATTGTCCCAGAGTGTTTATTGTAGTTCTTTGACGACTGTAAATGTGTTTTTGTAGCTGTCTTGAAAAATACTGGCTAATAAATTATGTTTTGATGCTTCATCAAGTGTCGTAGTTATTCGCTGCAAATGCGCGAACCCTTAACGTACGTAAGGAGAAAAACACGTAACAATATTTTGCGTATACTGGAATATTGCGTGTATATTGCTATTGAGCGTATACTAGATATTGTGTGTATATTACTATTGTGCTTATAAAGATATTTCACGTAAACAAAACATTGTGCGTATAATAGGTACCGTGCGTGCGTATATCGCTATTGTGCATTAACATAGCATTATGCGTATACTAGACGGATCATTAGACCTGACGGCAATACTCACGAAAGAAGCCTCTACCACTATGTACAGTGTTTCCTTCCTTTGATCATTACTGTTTTCAGAACAAAGAAAGGTTGGATACTTTTCATACAGGCCTTCATTCATTCATTTGGTTTTTATAAATACCATACTTATGGTACATGCAGTAGTTAGACTACATAAGCATTCTTCTAATAAAATATCCGCTTTTTTAACTATTGTTTTGCTTTCAGATTCACCTTCATCTACTACAATAAAAGCGCCAAAAGAAGCCAAACCCGGTGACGTCATCACTGCCTCTTGCAAAACAGAAAGAAGTAATCCCGCTGCAGAAATAACATGGGTCGTTGACGGACAGCCTATGAATTCAGAAAACATTATTGAACCCGACGCCAAAGGAGGATGGATAACAACGTCAAAAATAAAAATTAACGTAACAGAACAGGTACCAGTGTATTTTTATTAAATATACAGAAGAGAAATATATTGAGCGATGACTAAATAACACTCATTGTAAATATCTGCATCAACTTCATGTCCATTGGCCGATACAAGTTCATGTTTTTTTCGTTGTTTTTTTTTTGGACGGATGCATGTTTAGTGCTCAATTAAGACTTAGTCCTTTAGTCGCAACGTTCTTTCAAGGGCCTTCAAAGCCCATCGTCCTTCCTTCTACTGGAAGGAAACAGAATTATATGAAATTACAGAATTACTTAGAATCTCTAAAAATCTAGCATTCTAGGCCTGGGTTAAGGAGTAATTATGTCCAATGCATATTTTATATTTATCTAAAATTAGGCAAACCACCAACCTTCTCATTTGGCGTAGATTTTAATTAATGCTGTATCGATTTCGAGAGACAACAGGTACAGGTCTCTTTATCAGGTATAAAAGCATACTGTCAAAAATATACTTAATTCGATTTAAGCGGAACTAATTTTTTGATTTAGCTCTTCGATCCATATGGGTAATAGACATTCTGTCTTTAACTGTCGAATTTTTTTGATTTCCGTACTTTTGGTAAAACAAGAAACTGTACCTTGCTATTTTTATTAAACTTTTCTTTTGAAGTCGATTATATCGGATTTTGATTTAAAGTGAGTCGCTTGCGTTTCTTGGTACCATAACTACTTCACTTTTTATTTTTATGTCATTATTATTATCATTATTATTGTTTTAAATAGGTATTAAAATTTGCAGTGGCGTTGTTCACGGTGGCGTAGCGGGCATAACTGTCGGCCGGGGTACGATACCTTTTTGGCGTCCCCAAAAACACATAGTAATATAGCATATAGAATATACTCGTAATAAGAACATAACACAAATAATAATAGAATTAGGTACCAACCTTAAAATACTCTGCACTGTATTATAAGTAGTCTTCACCTAATTAAGTAACTACCTTCTATAAAATACTATACTGTTTCTCATAGCACATAGGGACATAGACTTACATTAGGCTTAAAATGTGAGACGTAAAAAATGTATTTAAAAAAATCAAGGCTAGGATTGAATTCGGAGATGTGTTTGTGGAAAAACTGGACATACGGTCATCTAGAATTAGTTAAACATATGTATTTTTTAACATATTTATATAATTGTTTTAAAAACATACAGTTTTTAAAGAATGAAAAAGCTAATATGTATAAGGAGATGTATTTAATAATGATAAAATAGAAAAAAATCTGAAATGTTTCAGATTTTAAATTACTTCCAAAGGGGCGTTTTGTATGTTACTTTTATTTATTAAATATCATGCTTTTTACACTTAAACCATAAAATTCAGTTGAACAGCAATATGGCAAAATAATTTTTTAAGTGAGCATTATCTTTAGAATTTCCGAAACACAGTTCCGCGAGCTGGGGATAATAAGTTTTTTTTTTCTGTAGAGTGTTGCCATTGCTCGACTTTAAATCGTTTTGTTTGTTAATCAAAAATTCGTTAAAACTTTTCACATATATATTACAATATGAATAGATATATGTATCTATTCATATTGTAATATATATATGAAATAGATAAGAATATATATAATATAAACATGAAATAGATAAGAAAACAAATTCCAAATTTGTGCTTCCAGATTTCCATATTCGGGTGGAAACGTACGTTATTCAAAATTGGATGGCCCTATGTTCCGTTGTTTTATCACAATGCGAGAAACGTACCTACATTTATGCAGATTCTTCAGTATTTAATTTCTTTAAATATAATGCAGGACGATAATGTTTGGATGCAACAATTTAAAAAGTGAATCGGACATTTATAGTGAATCAACGCAAAATGCCATAACGGAAACAATAGTCCTTCAGGGACAAAGCCCCTTTGCACTAAATATTATAAATACACTAATACAACTAATTACTATGCATATATTTTTCTTGCATTTGATGAAGCAAATTTATCACTTCCTTTCTAATTAAGGTACAGCTTGAGTATAGGACCCCATTGGCGATTTTCAGCTTGGTGCACTTTTCGGACGTTTTTTTTCTGGTAACCCAGCGAATTCTAGAATACTCCATTTCGGCAAACCTGTCTGTATTTTCACTAAATCTTGCAAGCAGCAAAATATTGATGTATTTAACACATTTCTAGAAACTGTTAAGGACAAAAACTGGGCAGAGTATAGGATTTCTTTGTAAATTTACCGTAATTTTGTAAACTTTACTAAATTTCCAGCATTTCTTTACTTTTTTTTTAATGTAAACATGTATTCTGACCTTCTGTATCTTTTTAATTTAAGCATGCATTCTTAACTCCTATTTTCATGTTTTTAATTTAAACATGTATTCTGAACTCCTATTTTCAATTTTACAACTTAAAATTTTTATTTTCCGTATGACTGCTAAAAATATGCCTCCACTTATTTATTTATTTTCAATTTTACTATTTAAATATATATTCTAAATTTGTGTTTAAAATTTTTCTTGTTAAAATGTGCATTCTAACTTTTATTTTTAATTTTACTGCTTTTCTAAGGCTAAACTTGTATTTTCAATATTACTATTTAAAATATGCCCCCAGTTACTTATGCACCTTCAAATTTGCTTTTTAAACATATATTCTAAATTTTTTTTCTGGTTAAAACGTGCTTTCTAACTTGTGATTTCAATTTTAACCGCTTTTCCAGGGCTTGGCGACATTTTTCGGTCGCCAAGCCAAAAAATCGCCAATGGGGTCCTATACTCAAGCTGTTCCCTAATTAAATTTTTCTCTTTACACAATTAGAAATGCCATGTTACTTAGGCGATCTTGTCCCATCATTGATCGAAGATATGCTAAAATTAATTTTAATTTGCTGAGCGAACTTTCACAGCTGACTATTGATACTCAAATAGTAAGGAATATTTGAAGTGTGACTCTCAGGTTTGGAAAAACATCTTTTCTGTAGAACATTATACAGGGAAGAAGCTCTAATGGAGTAAACTCATTTTTTTTTCTACTGCGTAGTAAGATCCTGCATTCACGTATTTCGACATAGAGTTTCTGTTCCATTAAAATTTGTGTTGTAAAAGTCACCAAAAGTTTTACAATTCCTATGAGGCTCATTATCAACATTATCCTTGTTTAATAAATTTTTAACGTCCAGTGAAAATCCAAATTTGAAATTAAGATCACCTAATTTTGTAAATCGGACATTGATTTGTTACTTCTGATGTACTTGGGGTCCCATCTTCATCTTCTCCACAGTCTTGTACTTGTTGTGTTGATTTAAGCAGCAGAAGGAATATAACCTGAATCTGATTATGATTCTGATTTTACTTCTTTCCTTATCTTATGACCTTTCCTTTTGCTTTTTTAATAAATATAATCAAATTTAGTAAAACGTTAAATGAGTAATTTAGTAATCAAATTTAGTAAACGTTAAATGAGATCTGAGCTTGTTTTTCTTCCTCTAGTTTTCTTTTGCGATTCTGAGAACAGTTTATTTTTTTCCCTAGCATTGACATGCGATAAATAAAAAATTTATGTTTATTATGTGAACTAAGATGTTACTTTTGAAGAACACAACAAAACAAATAAAATATAGAAAGTAGAACTTACTTTATTGCAAATTACTAACAATATATTAATAAAATTTATATACCGTCTATCTCTTCCATTATTTTATTGAACACTAAAAAAATTCAAAAAAATATAAAACTACCAAAAAAGTATATAAAAACTGATATTTCATACTATTAATCTTAACTTTTTACTCTATCCCTAAACTTTCTCGAGTGTAAGTGGCTCTCTCTAGTGTGCATCAAGTAAATTAACTTATGCATTTTTCCTATTTCTGCTCAGTTTATTTAATTCTGATGAGGAGGTAAAAGGTTTTGAACCATAGGCACTCCGTAATACAAAATCATTGGCATTGGCATTGAACACTGTTAACAATTTCACTTCACTAAATAATAGAATCGTCGAGTAGTTGTTAGGAGGTAAAATGCATAACAAAGGTATAGTTCGGTTGCAGAATTAATAATAGTTCAAAGTCGAAGAACTTATAATAAAAGAGTACAGTGCATTGTTTATTATCATTTTAAAATGACAAGCATTAAGGTGACGTGCATTTCGTTTAAAAAATAAAAATATCACTTTTCTAGACAAATAAATGTTCAGAAAGGCAGAAAAAAGAACGTTTTGTGTACGAAGATATTTGATTGATTTTCTGTTGTGTCGCGAATTCTGTGTCTCAAAATTTAAGTGTTTTTAACCATTTAAGTAATCAATTATTTAAGTATTTTATTTGTATTTGTATTTGATTTTTAATTTAAAATTTTGAAGAGCATAATGAATATATAAATTTTTGTAAAGAGTGTACTTAAAATCTTTAGGCAATTATTTTTCCTTCCACTGTCCAATTTTCTAACGAAGAAAGGGGAAAGTCATTGTTGAGTTTTGAAATTTAAAATTTTGCGGGGTTTCTATTAATTTTTAAATTTAAATTTAAATTAAACTGCTTACTCAACCTCTCTTGGTACCGGACAAACTAAACTAAGTACTGGTTATTAAAATTAATTTGTTAGAAAGGGAGGAAGGAACTGATTGATTGATATGTCTCAAATAATATTAAATATGTAACTTTTTCTTAAATCTATTAACTGACACAAAGCAAAGCAAATTCATCTTAATAAATTTTAACCTAAAAACACAAAAGGAATAAATCTTCTCAGGTACTCGGTAAAACTGAATACTATTTCTCAACCAAATTATTTCTATAATTCACTCATTTCTAAAATTAACTCAAGAAAAACAAGTTCATATTCATTAAATCAAAACCTCAAAAGCACCAGAGAAGAAAAATTCAAACGCCAATCAATCAGTTCCACTACGAAAAATCAAGCACTAGTTTTAACTATCCTGGAACCTAAAACAAACATTCAAATGTTCAATAAAACGTGGTTAGTACATATCTGCTAAACAGGGCGCGTTGTGAGTACCCTAAAATGCATAAACATTTTTCCATAACCCCGATAAAATCTCCATGTTTCTTAAAAGCCTCACGGCTCAAACAAATGGAGTGACTGAACAAACACACTACGTACACAAAAAAACAAATGCAAGTAATAACATAAATCAAACTCATTTATTAATATCTAGGATAAATTTAGGAGAGCTGGCCAGAATACCCTTACATACAGTAGCAATTAATACTCTACATTAAATTTTCTTCAAGAGTCATTTATCAAGATAACATTTTGAAATTTAACATAACAACGATTACTTAGAATAACTGGAACATTAAATGAATTATTCAAACTGGATCTCATTTAAACTGAGGTAGCAATTACAATTAACATAAACTTCATATTTTATAAACAATAATTTTAAATTTTTCTAAGACACAAAATTTTTTCTATTATCAAAGGAATTTTCTTTCTATCAGTTACGCAAGATTAAATTAAGACAAAATCTATAAAGATACCAAAGAAAATCTTAGAAAACTCACAGCTGAACTACCCGAATCCATCATCATAAGAAGCTATAGGTGACGTCAGCGGAAGAAATCTCTTCGTTAAATTCGTTATATCAGTAATCAACTCCAAAATGAAGTTCAAGAAAAATGACCTCTTGTAGAACCTAAATGAAGAAGCCCGGCAATCAAAAATTCTAAAATATGGATGTACAATGATAGGAGAAACCAAGAGGATGAAACAGGTGACACACAGGTGCTTCAGCTGTCAACAGCAAAGGAAATTTACGAGCGACGCCAGAATGTTGAAATTTTCTCTTCTCACGAACGCACCCAATTTTCAACTACTGGGAGGCAGAAAACCTCTATTTTGCAGGAAAAACCTCTCGGAGAGCGCTCGGAAAAGATCGTTCTAAGAGCTCTACATCTCGCATCAATTTCCGGAAAATTCTCAGTTCATCGCATTTTCAAAACTCGAATCGGTCTTTCTGGCGCAGGATAGCAAGCGCGAGCCACCCGCAAGGGTAAAGCTCGGCCTCATAGCCAAAACCCTCTCTGCTAATTCTCTTCTCTGTATCAAAACTCAACTCCACTCGAAAACTCTCTGACTTCAAAACTCGTGCAACAACCGAGGAATACTCGGTTTCTCCTCTCATTAAACATTACTTGTCAAACCTAACACATAAAATTAAATTCTTGCCAATCCGGGAGTTTTCACCATAATTTAACAGCACGAGTTCAAATCCACAAACGAATCAAAATAAAGTCATTGTCTACAATTGACGGTTGAAATATCTAACACCTGCGAAAACTGGAAACTAAAAATTCAACCCATCTTGCTAACAAGTGAAAAATCTAAGGAGCAACAACAAAAAACTGCCCTTTCAAAATCCAATTTACAACCTTTCCCTTTCTTCCGAAGTTATAAGCAAGGCAACATTCATAAAGCTAAAAGGGTAAGTGAATAGCGGGAGGCATATTACGATATCCTTTCTACTGCTTCGTTAACAAAATACAAGGGAAACAACGATATACTGCCCAAGTTGCAACTGTCATCTTAAAGGGCTATTCCCCCAGATGTTACTTGCGTTAAAAGATGCTCCCCTTTCTTCGTTAGCAAATTGGAGCGTGGAAAGAAAAATAATTGCCTAAAGATTTTAAGTACACTCTTTACAAAAATATATATATATTCATTACGCTCTTCAAAATTTCAAATTTAAGAATCAAATACAAATAAAATACTTAAATAATTGATTACTTAAGTGATTAAAAACACTTAAATTTTGAGACACAGAATTCGCGACACGACATTTCTGCAAACACTATTTATAATATATTTTACTCACAAACCAAGAAAGGAGATAATTAATTATATTACAATATAACCGCTTTTTGCTTTAGTGTTTGTATTGTGTATAAAAAGAACAAAAACATATAAAACTACAAAAAGTATAAAATTATGGAAAAAGTATATAAAAACTAATATTTCATATTTTACTCTATCCCTAAACTTTCTCGAGTGTACGTGGCTCCCTCTACTGTGCATCAAGTAAATTAACTTATGCGTTTTTCCTATTTCTGCTCACTTTATTTAATTCGGATGAGGAGGTAAATGGTTTTGAACCATAGGCACTCCGTAATACAAAATCATTGGCATTGGCAAAATCTATTTCCCAGAAATCTATAAAAATGAATACAATTAATACAGTTCTCGAAATAATAAAAATTAATAATGTACCAATTTTGCGAAAATGCATTACTTGTTAGACTCAGAAATCTTGAGGATTGACTGGATTGCCTTTTTAAGACGCAAAGCCCATAAATGCTTTTAACTTACCTGTGTCCTAGTAGTGACACGAAAAATATCGAGAAATGGTATTTAACCGATTCGCAAACTCATTTCCTAATGTGAAATATCATGTAGGAATAGACTGTACTAAAATTAATAAAATACTGCTACAAAATAATAATAATGGTATCTGTAGAAAAACTACTTTCAATTTCAGTATTTCTGAGGTTGTAATTGAAATATCTCTATTGAAACTTGGAGTTTATAGTTCACACGTAGAAACGTAAATTTTCTCTGGAAGTTTCTAAAAATTTCGAAATTTATGAACTAGATTTAAGGGCAAATGAACCAGCTTGTGCACTGATCAATAACTCGTGATGTTTAATCACAGAAAGTTAGTTTGCGAAAGGGAAAGTGATTATAATTTAAGACTTTCGAATATGTAAATCGATGATTTTGATCAGGGTTAAATGGTTTCAGTATAGATAAACCTTTCTGTTTCAGTCAATTACAGTTTGTTACTTTCAAAATTACAAGGGAAAAAATTAAGAGTCTATGAAAATTGATATATATCTACCCTTCGGAAAGAAGTTTCAAAATGTGATCGCAAAGTTTCAATACGCGAAGATATATTATTGCTGCAATAATACTATAATTTTTTTTAAGTTATTCTAATGTTGTAAACGGTGAAACGTTTCTTTATTCACACAACTAACCCACAAACTAAGTTTACGGTAAGAGCTAACATAGTGTTCAATTACACTTTTTCAATTTAAATATGAATTATGTAGTGAACTTTAAAGAGTGTATCTTAATATGCGGCTTAAGTGTCTGTTTGTCGCCTATGGTTGCTTGCGTAACTGTTCTAGTCAATGGGGTGAAGTTGCCACGACATTCAAATAGTAAAATAAATTTTATCACAATAGTTATCATTGTTTTAATTAAATTATCATGTTATTTAAATATTTTTAATTCGTACAATTGTTGCTTATTACGCATTTAACTATATTTACATATGAATTACCTAGAAACTTGCAAACATTGAGAAATTAAAGGAGACGAAACCAACTAACAAGTAGTGCGTAGTACATCTCATCACGTAGGTTTACCCAAACTATGCTAAATATCCTTTCGCGTAAAGAGTTTAAAATTTTACCCGATTTTATTCTGACATTGTATTTTAAACTGAATTTTTAGCTGAACGCAAATTGAGCGTGTCAGGGGGAACGTGAACATTTGTTTGCATTAGCAATCATCTGTTTTTAAACGGTTTACAACTGAACGCAAATTGAGCGTGTCAGGGGGAAGGTGAACATTTTGTTTGCATTAGCAATCATCTGTTTTTGAAACAATTTAAGGCTGAACGCAAATTAAGCATGTCAGAGAAAAGATGAACATTTGTTTGCATTGGCAATCATCTGTTTTATATAAAAAGTACGTCTTAACGTAATTTCTTTTAAAAATGCTTTCTAGAAAATACAGCACTGAAGAGGAGAGAAAAGGAGCTAAAGCTGCACAAAAACGGCTTTCTCGAAAAAAGAAACCACTGAGCAAAGAAAGAAATGTACCGCCAGTGGTTTCCTTTATTGCATTCTAAGCAATTAAGCAAGTAGAAGGAGGAAACCCCGTGGGGCAGTAAGCGAAGGGGCGTCCTCGCCGCCCGCCCTGGGTAATTCAGTTTGAATTAGCAGACGCCTTTGCTCAAATCAATTTAATTACAATTTATAATATCGAGAACTGTGGTCATTTCGTATGACCGCCGGGTTTTCTGGTTTATTATATTGTGGTTTATGCGCTATCGACGAGGTAGATTTAATTCAAAATTTGCTAACTGTTAATCCAATACGTTTAAATGGAATGCAGGAAAGTTGCGTATAATTTAATATTCCGTAAAAGGAAGTCATGTGGAGTATACATCAGATATTTCATATTTGGAGGTGTGAAACCATTAAAAATTACGATACATTGAGACAACATTTTTATTATCGATCAAGAGGAATATGTTATTGTGTTTAGCACCCTTCACTCAGTGTCACTGTCTGTGCCACTATAGTAGATGCTTGCATTATCATTATCACTATCGCCGGTATCGGCACCCCGTAGCATTCCACTAAGACTGACCTGCAACCAGAGTTAAAATGTTACAGTCTTACTTGACGTTTACCCACCAACAATGTATTTTATACTCAATCATTAAAGATGCTTTGCTATGTAGCGCGCACGCAGCACTGTGTTGCTACATGTTCCGATAACAAATTCTAATCATTCGCGTGTATAAGCCGCATTTGCGATTTTAATCTGTTATCTTGTCAAAAAAAAGTGTGGTTTACATAAAGGTGAGTATAGTACTTTATCAGAGTGAAATTTGATTTACAAATAAAAGCCGCTTTTCGAATGGAAGGCACTAGCCGCTTATAGGTGTTGACCACTACTACGGCCAGAAGTAGGGCTATCTTTATAATGGTGGCAACTTTATAAGTGTGCTAGGCCAAAGAACGTCTATGTAAAGAAAGAAAGACTCCCCAGACGTAATGTAATCCAGTTTGTCTTCTGTGTCGCTACAAAGAAAAGGGAACATTCGCCAAGGGATTTGGCGACGGAATCTGTTGGCGAGAATTTCCCTCTGTGATGTGCCGGTTCTTTCGTACCTAGCCGACATTTTCTCCCTCCGAGACGTATACAGGAAATTGAGGAACACGGGTTAAGATGAATCGTTCTGTGACTTGTCGCGATAATTTAAACTCGGAAATGATGAAATATTAGGTGAAGTTTCACTTTCACTGGCTGTTGAACTTCCATTGTCCATATCGCTACTTGAAACCAGAGAACCTATTCTTTGTTTAAACTCTTGCTAAACGTAACGGTCGAACCTGTCTAAGCCAACTTCGAGCTCTGGCGACAGATACTTCACGCATGCGCTGTTGTTTCCCTTTTCGTTGGAAGGGCGCCACTTCTGCTTCTGCAAAGTTTTCCTTCTTAACAGTACATATTCTTTGGTTCGGTGCCAATGCCAATGATTATGTTTTACGGAGTGCCTGTGGTTCAAAACCACGTACCTCCACATCAGAATTACTAAAAGTGAGCAGAAATAGGAAAAAAGCATAATGATTTTCAAGATGCTCAATAGAGGGAGCCACAGGCTCGAGAAAGTTTAGGGATAGCGAGAATTTAAAAAACTTAAATATTCATAATTATTTTTATAAGTTTTTAGGTTTTATACTTTTTTTGTATTTTTTAGTTTTATAATTTTTTTGGTTTTTATAATTTTTATACACAATACAAACACTAAAGCAAAAAGCGGAAAGGAAAGATTTTACGATTAATAGGCTCATTGGCATGTGGCGTGTGTAGGTAGTGCAAGTAATATAATGTACACGCGATGAAAATATTCTTAGGCAGAAATTAATCTGCGGGAGATGTGATTCTGAGCGAACAGATTGATAAATATTTCAATAGGATGGATAAGCAATTATATTATAGATTGATTCCATTGAAACGGCATCTCGTCAGGGAGACCTCCTTCCTTCATGGCGCGGGGGCTGGAACTGATGTTGAGGGGTTCAGTTCAGTTCAGTTCTCATGGTATCGGCAGCATTTAGCAGATATCCTGCTTTTACTGTCTCTTTTGGTAATTTTAAGCCCTTAGGCGATGGTAAATTAATGAACTTAAGGCGAAATCGCCACGCCTTATCGGCGAACTAATCTAGCACTGCTGTGCGAAATATGAAAATTAGGAATGAAAAATTTGCATCTGGGAAAGCTTCAGGCAATGTCTATCCTGAATGCATAAGTTAGTAAAAATACACTTACCAATAGTCTAGACGCGTCGCCGCACCAAGCACGCCAACTCCAAGTAAATTTCCTATATGATGTTGAGGGGGCGTGTCTAACCCTTTTTGATGGTGGGTAGATGCCGAATTCCCGGCCAATGACGGCTCTCGGTCTCTTCTGTGAGCTGCGAATCGCTGGATCATATGCAGGGAGCATTTTCAATGCCCGATTATCAATCTGTTCAATTTTGAGAAATAAATTTTGACTAAGTTTTTTAATAACATAATCCACAGGTTTAATGTTGAGGTCCGAATGAATCACATCTGTACGGACGTACCAGGCTGCATTTAGGGCCATACGTAAGGTTTTACTTTGAAAAGATTGAAGTTTTTTCACATGAGTTTTTGCAGCAGTGCCCCAGATCGTACATGCATACAAGAATATTGGTCTTATAATTGAAGTATAGAGAAGGATTTTGTTTTTAACTGACAGATGGCTCTTTCGAGCTAATAAGGGGTAAAGTTGGGCTCTGGCACCTTTTGCTTTATTGAGAGTATTTTCAATGTGAAGATGCCAGCGTAATTTAGAATCAAGTACAACTCCAAGGTACTTGTAAGAATTGGACCAGGGAACATAATCGTTGAAAAACTTTAAATTAACGGATGGGTACGGGAGGGGGGTTCGCTTAAAAATCATGGCAGCACATTTAGCAACATTAATTTTAATTTTCCAAGTAATGAGCCAGTGCTCAAGGCTGGAGAGATATCTCTGAATAATGTGAACCAAGTTCTCGAGGTGTTTGTTCTGGGCTAGGATGGCCGTATCATCTGCATACAGTGCAAGAGTGATACTAGGTGATTTTGGTATGTCATTTATGAATATGTTGAACAAAGTGGGTCCCAAAAGCGACCCTTGAGGGACGCCGCTAAGTATTGGACGGGGGGCCGAAATGACAGAATTAACTCGCACAACAAAAGATCTATTAGTGAGATACGAGTTAATTATATGAATTAGATGGGCCGAAAGATCAAGTCGCATGAGCTTGATAATAATTCCTATATGCCAAGTCCTATCGAATGCTTTGGCTATATCAAGAAATAAAGCGCCAGTAAGCATTTTGTTACGAAACCCTTCGTGAATGAACTCCACTGTCCTCAGCAGCTGGTGCGTAGTGCAGTGTTTTACTCGAAATCCAAATTGTTCATCAATTAGAACGTTGTGATTTCGGAGAAAATCATTCAGGCGTTTAAGTAACACAAATTCGTATATCTTTGATAACGAAGATAGGAGGCTGATAGGTCTATAATTTTGAGGGTTCGAAAGGCTCTGGCCTGGTTTTGGAAGAGGCACAATAAGTGCTTTTTTCCAGCTTTGAGGAAAATAGCAATGCTGTATCATATAATTTATAAGCATTACTAAGAAAAATAGATAACTGGTGGGCAAATATTTAATCATGCGATTAGAAATAGAGTCCAAACCTGGTGCTTTTTTGGGTTTGAGCTTGGAGATATATTCTTTCACCTCGCTCATGGATGTGTACTGTACGTCTCTCACAAACGGAGAGGCTAGGAATCGTTCAACATCTTGTGGGAAAGAATTTGCGTTGTTCGCAAAAATTCCTTCGTTGTGTGGTGTAAATTGAGTTTGAAGAGAGTCCGCAAGTAATTCGGATTTCTCAGCGTCTGTGTGAGCCACCACTGCGTCCTTAGCTAAGGACGGAATGTGTGATTTGTGTTTGCGTAGGCGGGCCGAAGCTCGCCAAAGACTGTTGTCATTGGTCGTTAAGGACTGAATGTAGTTCTCGTATTGTGATTGGAAGAACTGGTCACATGATGCCTTGACTTCATTCTGGAGAGTACGGAGTTGTAATTTCAAGCCAGGATTCCTACTTCTTTGCCAAAGTCTCCGTACTTTATTCTTTTCTTTAATTTTGAGTTTAATCTCAGGGGGTAATTTACGAAAATTGGGTCTGAGGGTGGGCTTTGAAACTTCCTTATAAGTTTCTGTTAAAGTGGACGTTAACTGATCAACTGCCGTGTCTATATCATGGCTGGATTTAATTTCAAGGGAGGGTAAAAGTTTACTTTTAAGTTTAAATCGAAAATTGTCCCAATTTGTAGAGACGAGTGCCGGAGAATTTTGATTAAAAATAGTACAATTAAGGTCGATGGTCACAGGGTTGTGATCTGATGATAAACAATTTTCAACAGTCACTTTATAACCAAAAGGAATATTTCTAAAAAGTGCCAAATCAATAAATGAAGGGACACCCTGTGAACCATATCTAGTGGGGGAATCCGGCGCAATAATTTTTATTTGGGCGCACTGAGCCCATTTTAGGAGGTCACGACCAGCAGGGTTCGATCTACGACAACGCCAATGCTGATGGTGACAATTTAAATCACCAGCTATGATTAGATTATTAGAAATACTGAGCAACTTGTTAAAATCTACCACAGGCAATTTTCCACCTGGTGGGAGATAGGCAGAGATCAACACTAGGGAGGGTGAATTTTGAATAAAAATTTCAATAATCGTTGCCTCGAGTTTGCTCATACTCGGTGTGTCAATTCTCCTATGAGGTATATGATTTTTAATATAGACACAAGTGCCACCATGATAAATATCACGAATATCAGAAGCTTGTCTGTCATTTTTATACAATACATAATTTGCAAGCTTGGGCGCTCTCCCTGGCTGGAGTTTGGTCTCTTGGACAAAAATGATATCAAAATCCTTCTCTTCTACATAATCTCTAAACTCATGGAATTTTGAAAGAATGCCATTTGCATTCCAGGTGCATAGTTTGAGGTTTTTCAATCCCTTCAAAGTATTGAATTTTAATGACTGGGGTTTTCAGAGAATTGGAGAGTGATATAGCTCTCGAAAATATAGTACGCTGCGTCAGCACCAGATGGAGCCACTCTGAGCTGAGGCAAAGCATTTTTGAATGCCAAAAGTAATCTGCTCTGGTCAATACCAGGCTGGTTAGAGATTTGGATAATTGCCAAAAGGATTTCGGTACAATTTAGAGTCGAATTTGCTCCTAAGGGGACCGAGAAATTTGGAATAATTTGGGGAGCAGCCTGTTGCATACCCGTAAGGGCAGCGGAGAAAGAAACTCCGGGGCGAATATTATTTGCACTGGGTGTGGGTGCAGCCGGCAGTGTTGGAAATTGAGTGTTGTTTTTAAAGTTAATATTGTTCGTGTTATCAACGGTCTGACTGGGTTTGGTACTCGGTTTTGCAGGTTGTCTGTTCTTGGAGCCTGGGAATCTCGGACAGGAACGCCAGTTTGCAGCATGATTTCCAGAGCAGTTCGCGCACTTGTTGGGCTGATCGTATGGCTTAGGGCAGTCCTTGGCCTGATGTGGGCCTGCACATCTCACACATTTCCTGGGCAGTGTACAGACTTCCGAAGAGTGAAAAAACCCCTGACAACGCCAGCATTGGGAGGGGCCTTTCTGTCCCTTGAAATGTTCCATGGCGACTTCAGTTCCAAGTAGTTCAGTGACAGAATAAATTTCATCAGCTTTCAGGCTATTGTATATTTGCAAATAGAAGAGAGGCATAGGCATTTTCGTCTTCCATCTTTTGAGCTGGGATATTTTATGAATCTTAAAACCGAGCACTTCAACCGCAGTCTGCACAACGTTGAGTGGTGTGTTTGAGGGTAATCCCCTAATTACAACTTTAAGTGGTCTGTCTGATTTAAGTGTGTGAGATTTGAATTCAATGTTGTTTTCAGTTAAAAATCTCACTACAGTTCTATAATCTGTCTCGTTACTAGTGATTAATTTTAAGAATTCTGTGTCCTGTTTAGATTGTACTGTAGGGGCGTGTCGGCGTAACTGATTCAACAAAAAGTACCAATCAGCACGCGGTTTGATAAATATGGGAGGTGGAGCTTGAATTTTTGGTGTTTGATTGACAGCCGGCTGCTGTGTCGAATTTACTGTGTGTTCAGTGTTATGTTCGGTGTTGTTTTCTAGATTAGTGAATGTATTAGAAGTGTGTAAGTTATCATTTTTTTTCCTCAATGGATTGTTTAGAATTAGATTTCTTTGCAATTAAGTGTTTAGGTGGATAGGCAAACCCTTCAGGGTCGACTGGCCTAGTACGTTTTTTAGAGTCAGTGTTGGGAATTTCATTAGCCGAATTCTGGTTGTCTGGCTTGGAAGAAGTTTGAGGATTTTTAGAATTAAGGTCCGAATTAGAATTATTTTTGGCACGAGACTTGCATTCTTTGAGGAATTCTTCTTCAGTGGCCGGGAGGGTAAAAAGATTAACTCCTAAGCTGGTACACAAAGTCCTTAAAGAAAATAAAACTTTCTCACCCTCATCGTTGAGCTGTTTCATCATGGCTTCTTTATTAGGCGTATCAGTTCTTCTATGTCGAACAGAAGGTCCGTGTGGCGATTTTTCAGAGCATAGATTTGCATAGTACTTTTGGTAAGTTCCATTGCAGAAGGAGACCTGGGAGGCGGAGCAGTCGTATCCATTTCAGTATTCACATGCAGAGGTTGAGTAGCAGGAGACATGCCAGCTGGCGGCGCAGAATTTGTGTTCACATCGCTAACATTGCGGAGCTCAGAGCTCGCACAACTATCACTCTCGGCGTCCATGACGCGAATTTTGTTAGGAATTTCACATTTTTTTGATTCGGTGAGAGCTACTGTCCAACTCTACTATATGTTTTTTTTAGGCCGGAAGTGGTGGCCATTTTATTATTGAGACACCTAATAATATGTGGTAATCCCATCAAGGGAGAAACAATTTTATATCCATGCCATTCTCCGGGATTCAAACCCAGGCCAATCACAGTCAGGCTCCCCTAACCACTATACCATCTGGGAGGCACTACTCCATGTTGTAACTTCTAACTTCTACTAGTTGTATGAGTATTATAATTAATTCTTTAAAATAATATTTTCGTTCAATAATTTGATATAGCGTTTAATGCTTTAATTTTTTTTAAAGAACATGCCGAACTTTGTCTTCAGTTCCTTCAAATACAAGAATTATTGTTCGAATATTAAAAAGCAATCTTATGTGGACACCTCATGACTTCCGTGTCTGTCCTATAAACTTATACATATTTTTGCAGCGTTTCATTTGAAATTAATTCCTTGAATTTCATTAGAGATACGTCTTTCATTTAATTAGTTTAGTTCTCACTTCGCGACAAAACAAAAATACCTAAAAACCCAAAACATCTTCGTTAAAAATTAAGAAATATAGAAAAAACATAAAACACCAAATGCCGTTCGGTTTAAAAAAACAATTTTTACAATTACAGTTAGTATTTCTAGGCAGAAACAAGCAAATCGGCTAGCGTGCAAGAAGAGAAATTTTTTGCTGCACCAAACTGAAAGTTTACGTTTCGTCCCACTCGCCAAAAAGACTCTGAAGTTGGTGCAGAAACAGACTCACTTTCCTAGAAAGAGTAAATGGCGGTTCATTAGGCTTAAGTCGCCACTTAAGCTTTTAAATTTTTTATGATTCTACTACTATTGCATGCAGGTTAACTAAAGGCATAAAACCCTTAACAGAAACTTAAAACCGCATTATTCAATCCCTTTTAAAGCGAAAATTACACAACTTATCAAAACATAAGTATAAAAAACTAAATGAGCCAGATAACAGAGTGGGGATATTTATATATAGTATATGTATAATTCGTGCTGCCGATTCCAATGAAAAAGGAATGTGCTCAACTACATATTATAGCAGTCCCATATACAAAATTTCAAAGTTCTACGACTGCTCATTTTTGAGTTATGCGAGATACATATATACGTACGTAAGTCAAAATTATCTCCTGAAAAATTTAATCAAAAAAGTAAAATTATCTCCTGAATCCAATCCTTTTAAATACATTTTACAATACGTTTTGGCACAAACATTCTTATATTCTGTACGTACAGAAATCACACAGAAATATTGTTGAAATGGTTTCGAGAGCGGTTTAAATGGGTATGTTCTTTGAAATACGACACCGGAAATTTTTTGCGATTTGAATATTTCCTTTGCTTCGTAGAAGGAAGTAAAAATACTGTTGCGAAAAATTCGGCGGTTGCGCCTGTATGTAAGCTTTCCGGCATAGCACTAGGGTTGCCATAAAATAGTGTATGGTAGGGTTGCCAGATTGGCGACTTTATCGCCAATTTGGTCCCCATGTCCAATCGGGAAGCTTCTAGAATAACTTCCTGTCGAGATATTTCTCGAAACGTGTGGAACTTAAAGAAAAGCTATATAAACCCCTTCGTTTCTGAGAGTTGTTGTTGCGAGAGTGTGATTAAGTGTGTGATTAGTTGTGAGAGTTGTGAGAATCGCTGCTTACTGTAAGTGCTAAGCTACGCGAGAGTTTTGTGAACGGCAAGCGATCGAGATAGTGCTTTGCTGTGAAGCTACCTTTACAGTATAGCTTGACAGTGTATTGGTGATTGTTCCACGGTGTTTATTATAAGTTTAGTGTTACCGTGAAGCTACCTTTACAGTTACAGCTTGAAGCTGTGTGGCTGATTGTTTCAGCGTATTTATTGTAGATTTTCGACGCTTTTAATGGTAATTTTGGAACTGTGCTGTAAATAGTGATTCTTATGAATAAATTGTGCTTTTTATTGCTCTGCATCGTGTTTTCATCGGATACTCTCAAATCCACGAACCCGTAAAACGCAACAATACTGTTCATAAAAAACACTAACCTGAAAGAGAATATATTTTAACTAATTTCGGCTATAAGTAACTAATTTTAGTCAAATTATGTATGAAATTTTAGTATCTTTTGTTTAATGTAACACGAAAAGTCTGAAAAGGTGAATCTGTGTCCAAAAAATAAGACTACAGGGACAAGCCTATTTAACATTGAGGTAAATGACTGTCTTGCTAAATTGGCATAATGTCGCCAAGCTGGCGATGGTTTTTGGGACTAACTTTTGACTCCAAATTTGGCGACAAATCGCCAAAAGTCGTGAAATTAGTGACATGTATGCCCGGTTCCTGTATATCTGTAAGTGAATTACTATAAATGATCCCTAAATGTAACTGCAATCGGCTCTTAACTTTCTTTAACCGTTTATGGTTATATATAACTAATGTCGTATATGCCTTCCAGTAATTTCGAGAAATGGATGATACTAGAGATTTCTCTTCGGCCGGGGGAAGATTATATAAGCCAGCAGAGAACACCAGTTCTCATTTTGTTTTAAAATCAGACGGACTTCGGAGTATTGAGAGATCGTGCGAGCTTCGCTGTTTGAATACTTTTTGCTTTATGTTGTGTTTTATGTTATTAGAAGTTTGACGTAGTAACTACTGATTGTGATCTGTAATACTGAGAACAGCAAGTATTTTTGTAGAAGTGTAAAATGTTTCTTCGGCTGAAAGGCTTTTTCATTACGTTATTGTAATGTGTTCTTTTTGGGAAGAATACATTTTACCAAGATATTATCACTTCCGCTTGCATTATATCCATTACGAATGACACAATACGGCGCTAAAAAATGAAGTAGTCAGTAAAATATGATATTTGGAAAGATATGTAAACTATGAAGAACTACAGCAAAGGAAATAATAACGAAACATCCATCGATAAGCGTTAGATTCAAATTTCAAATTATTTCAGTGAAAATAATGTTCTTGTCTGCGTCTCACAAAAGCTATAGAATTTGAACTTTGTTTATTTGTTTATTCGTTACAAATGCAGCTACTGAAAGGGTTTTTCTCTTTATGTACGAGAGAACAACAGAAACGTACAACAGAAATATGGTACTGGAACTTTAATACTCTGAAGTAAATGTGAACCTTAATACTGTGAAGCAAAATTATTAAGGGCAGTTTCGGGAACAATACTTGCGATAAATTCAAAGAACAAACTGAAAATTGCCATTAGTTACTTGAAAAGGTTCATTTCTTTTCAAAATAGAACTAATCACTTGTAAAAATTATTTATTGTTTTCTTTCATATATATTTTTAAAATACGTATATTGGTTGACTAGAGCTTAGTATTCTCAAGTGGCCCGCAGGAAAACCTGGCTACCCTCCAAAAAATGGCATTTCATTTGATAACGAAAGCAATAATTAGCATTACAATTTATCTATAGACAAAGATCATGCTCTTTATATAGATTGTCCAAAATGTCGGCTGTCAGCAGTCAACAATACCTGTAGCAAAGGGACATAATTGTGACAAACAACAGACTTTTGGCATCCCTAATGATGTCAAATGCCGCGGTACACCTGTGGACTTCAATAAACACCGCAGCTAATAATCATATGGACTTACGTGTGGAGGAATCTGGGAGTTAACCGTGACGAAAGTGACGGCTCCAGCACGCCATCCTCATGAAGTCATATATGCAAGAGACCTTCTACAGCAATATGAGGTGGTGCATCATCTTATGAAAAGTAATTAAACAGGTGATTATCCCGCAGGATGGGGATTATTAGAATTCGTAATATATTACAGCACTGTACACCCGTCACGCTTGTCAGTCTGAAAAGCACAATCCTGCATTTCCTGGGAGAAAATAGTGTGAACTGAAATGCACATCGTGACTTGGTCGTTATGCAATGGGTTTCCCAGAACCTCTGAAATTTTTAGTACTCCGAATTCTGCTGCTGTGTGATTTGAAAGAATATAAAATTGTTCAAGAATTCATGTTGTTTTGAAATACAGTTTTCGAAACGAGAAATATTGAAAGAAAACAATTGTTTCGTAATATAATCATCTCAATACTGTTTTTCATATTAGTTAAAGCTCTATTCTCCCTTCCTCATTTGTTGGAAACATATTAAAAATATTTCTATGGTAATGAATGACTAATAAAAAATTTTAAATAAAATTTCTTATGACAGTGAATGAAAATAAAAAAAAAATCTGCCAATTCTTTCCAAAACAACTTTTAATAAAGAAAAGTGCAATAGTCACCGGTAACCGATTTTGCTGTTCCTTAAGAATTCATTAATTCATAAGAATCTGGTGACGAAATCATGAACGAATACCTCCCATGTGTTTCTTGTGGATAGGGCATTATGAAATTAACTTAGTGAATAAATGAAAACAGTGTAAATTGTTTAAGGAAATATTGAAATACATATATATATATATATATATAAATT